>CM035803.1:9335960-9478460 GCA_020466265.1 Siphamia tubifer
TCAAATATGGTATATCACAAATATGGATTTTAAATTGTGCCATTCATCCAGCTTTGCCATGGTTTTGTTCTACATTTCCTTGCTGCTAATCTTCACCTGCCAAACAGGTGTTTGGTCTCATGGTCTGTGTCTGTAGAGGACAAGAAGACAAATAATAGTTCATCCCAGTTTAGAATTATCTGAAAATTTAACATTATATTCAATGCCATTCAAATTGAATTCCAAAAAATTTGGATCAAAGGGCATGATCAAAATAAGTGGATGATGCTGAATAACGTGAACTCTGCAGGTGTGATTAAATATCTATAAAGAGTTTTCCAGCCAAAGCATCTGCACCTTTGAGCTTGTGATTTTCCATTAAATGGTAAATGGTCTGCACTTATATAGCGCTTTTACACCTTCATGGTGCTCAAAGCGTTTTACATTAGCTTCACATTCACCCATTCACACACACTCATACACCAGTAGGTTTCTGTCAGTTCTAGTGGGAGCCTAAGTCCGGGTTCAGTGTCTTGCCCAAGGACACTTTGACGTGTGGACAGCCAGAGCCGGGACGCGAACCGCCAACCTCTCAGTCATTGGGCGACCCACTCTACCAACTGAGCCACAGTCGCAGAAAGGCACCACTGTTTTAATCAAATGTCATCTAAACCAGTGGAGTATGTTACTTCTGTGTCGTCGGCTCAGGGAATTGTCAAACTCGTTCCTTGCATCTTGTCTTGTCTAATTTCTACATCGACCACCAAGGACGTAGAAAGGACGTTATGGGCTGTCATCATGTGGATTAATGCACTGCTATATTTACTGTCAAGTTCTACATCTGTGTTTTGTAAACCGGTGGATCACAGAGACAACTGTTAGACCAATTAGTGTCTGCAGGATTTAGACTTTATGTTTTAGTATAGTTTAGTATCACTTGGAACCTGTGCAGAGGTGATACCAAAAAACTACCACCGAGTACCAAATGCCAGGTCCTTTTTATAATGGAAACGCAAAAAGGACAAGTCGAGTTTCAAGCTGGTACCATTGGAAACATAGCATACTACAAAATAAACCAGACTATCAACTGATCAAAGCAGGTTATTGAGAAAACCAATCGAGGTGGGAAGGAATGAGTTTAAGAGTCTATTCGTCCTGCACCTCAGTGCTGCATAGCAGCAACCCGAGGGGCCTGAAGTCCTTATGCAGAGGGTGACTGCCAGGATAACTTTGGCTTTCTTGGTGACCCTAGTTTTGTACAAAACAGAAAGCTCATCCAGGCTGACCCGTGCAATTTTCGCACACCTCTTAATTATACTATTTAGCCTGTTCTTGTCTTTTATAGTGAGGGACCCAGACCAGCAAATAAAAGAAAAACTTAAAACTGGTTCAATAAAACAAGAATAAAAAATTTTCATTAAAAAAGTATCAACATTAAAACTTCTCAGCTTCTGATAAAAATGCATACGCTGGTGAGTCTTTATACAGATAACATCAGTGTTTGCCTCAAAAGACAATTTATTGTCAATAATAGACCCAGATATTTATATTACTGTAAATTTTCGACTGCCTGGCCATTAATAAAAGTAGGACAAATTGGTGGACGCTTTTTCCTAAAATCAATGAACATCTGTTTTGCTTTTGTCACATTAATATTCAGAAATGCACACTCACTCCAATCAATAGAATCAGCCACCACTGGACCATTTATGTACTTATTGTTATGTTTTCCCCTAATTCAAAGACCAGAAATTTTGGTCGGGCACCATTTAATGAAAATTTGCCCAGAAAATTTATAAAAAGTGGAAAATAAAAATGTTTTAAAATTACCTGTGTGAAAGAATTCTTTTTTTTTTTGCTACAGTAAAATAATGCAATATATAGGATTTATTCCATATTTAACCACTAAAACCTCAGGGCCATTGTTTTTTTAGTTTCCTGAGAATCACCCAGACAATCACAAACAGACTTTATCTGTTGTGTAAAGCATCTTTGAGTGTCCAAAAAAGTGCTATACAAGTTTGAGGTATTATTATTATTATTATTATTATATGTACCTGCCATCTCCACATTGAAGGTGCAGCTATCACTGCCATGTTTATTGGAGGCTGTAAACATCATCTCTCCAACATCTGCACTCTTGACTTTTAGGAGCTTCAATGTGTGCTGGTCATCATCAGGCATCGTCATCTCATACAGGCCTGGTCTGTTGGACAGAACCACACCCTTCCTGTGGAAAAGAGACGCATATAGGAGATACATTTGACATGTGACATGTTGACTCAGCACTGTGTGTTGTACCCTCAGGTCCACGTTTTTGAAATTGTTGTGGACTATCTGTAAATGATTCCTTCAGTGAGAGCTATCAAACAATCAATCTGTATAAATAACACAACCATATTCAGCTGTCACCGCATACCACGGCTCAATGAAAGGTAAAACACCAGCTATAATTATCGTTAGATAACTCTGCGGCTACGGGAGATGACATTAGCCTGGTCATTTTATACCATTACCGGCACAAGCATGTTATATAGGCTGTATGAAAATATAAAAATATAAAAATGTATAAAAATGACCGTTTTGTAACGTTAGCTAACTTAAACGATCGCTAGCTTGCCCACACCAGCCGTTATTTACAAAAGATCGTAAAATAAAAAATACATGTCATGCCACAATGTGGTACATAATCCATAACATGGACCTAAACTAAGATAATACAATGATTTTCGTAATTTTTCTATCTCCATTAACAAAGAAAATACTGCATTCTGGGTAACCCTTGCTCCCAAGAGAGGTGTCGAAGAATCTCAATATTGAGGGCTATACAGCCCTAAAACTTTGTCCTCAACTTAAACATTCTTAGAATTGGGACAGCACTTACATGATGCGAGAGCGCGCATTTTGAGATTGAGGGTTAAGGGAGGAATTGGAATTCGCATTAAGTCAGGGTTCAGTGTCTTGCCAGAGGACACTTCGACATGTGCACAGCCAGAGCTGGGACATGAGACACTGAACTTTCAGTCATAGACCTGCTCTATCAACTGAACCACTGAGGCTGTGGGTACTTGTGGGATCTAACCCGCCACCAACACCACCTGAGGGACTCATACCAGCATATAATAGTGATGAATGTCCATTTATACATGAATGTCAAACTGACTGTTAAAACTAAAGTCAAGACTTCAACAACTGAGACCTGTATCTGATTTAGGATCCACTTAAAGACAGGGCCCAAAACAGAAAATAAAAAAATTAACTCCAATAGTAGTGGAGTTTAGGCCTAGGTAATATGGCCTACAAATAAAATCTCAGATGTTTCACAAAAAATTACATTTACTATTTTGTTTCTCGAATACAGGAAATTAAGCTAAATCTAGGCTCGTTAAATTAGCAATATTACAAAATAAAGTTCACTGAAAAATTGTTTAGTCACTGACTTAAATTACAAGGAAATGTAATGTTAGTGCGATAGATATGAAAGGTATGGTTTTTTTTGTTTAGTTTTTTTAAAATCGGTCGCAACAAAAAACTCGAATTAATTGCTAAAATCGATATATAACCTAGGCCTATGTATAAACATGCAAAACATAAATACCTTTTCCAGAGCGCAGCAGCATTCACATGGTTTAGGGTGATGGTGATGGTGACTGACTGGTTTTCCATCACATATACAATATCTGGTTTATCAGTGATTACTGGAGCCTCCTGGAGATAAGGACCTTCACAGAGAACACACATTAACACACAGATGATGTTTATATAAGCCATAGCACTGATTCCTTAGCTGACACTGAAATATTCCATACCTCGGTCCAGTAGCTGCACTGGGTCGGTGGCAGGTGAGGGTTTACTGAAGGCCTTGGACGTGATAGTGAGGACTCTGAAGGTGTAGCGTACACCTTTGGAAAGGGTGTTGATGGTGAAAGTGGTTTCCTTTAGGCCAGAGGCTATGATGGTCCACTGGATGGAGCCCAGGGCTTGTTGTTGAATAGCATACATCAAGGAGCTGGGATCTGAAATAAGAACCACTTACTGCAAAGTCCTCTAACCCAGTCAGCTGTTCTGAGTGGAAAGGGTTCACTACATAGACCAGGGTTGGCTCTTCTTATAACACACCTGATTCAAATCATCAGCCTATCATCAAGTTCTGCAGAAGAATAATAATGACTGTCAGATGTGCTGGAAGAGGGATATGTCTAAAACATGCTGGATTGTGGCTCTCCAGGGCCAGAGTTGGCCACCCCGGACATAGACTATCATAGACCTGGGAGCTGGACATTTGTTAATGTTAGCTATAATAGTTAACCTAATTTTAACTAACAACACTAACCAGCTAACCTAACCACCTGTCTCTCCTGAACGATTCTGTTGGTGTCTGGATTGGGTTTCTTGTAATAATTGCTATATGTGTACATTCAGTGTCCCTGCTGTTCCTGGAACATTCATTTCCAGAGGTTTAATCAACTTGATTAACTTTACTGATCCCTTCAGTAAAGTTAATCAAGTTGATTTGAATCTGATCTGCTCTGAAATCTAATTTAATACACTCAACAAAAATATAAACGCAGCACTTTTGTTTTTGCTCCCATTTTTCATGAGATGGACTCAAAGATCTAAAATTCATTCCAGATATACAATATTACCATTTCTCTCAAACATTGTTCACAAATCTGTCTAAATGTATGATAGTGAGCACTTCTGCTTTGCTGAGATAATCCATCCCACCTCACAGGTGTGCCACATCAAGATGCTGATCTGACATGATTAGTGCACAGGTGTGCCTTATACTGCCCACAATAAAAGGTCACCCTGAAATGTGCATTTTTTTTGCTTTATTGGGGGTCTTTGGACTCAGAACCAGTCAGTATCTGGTGTGACCACCATTTGCCTCCTCATGCAGTGCAACACATCTTCTTAGCATAGAGTTTATCAGATTGTCAATTGTGTCCTGTGGAATGTTGGTCCACTCCTCTTCAATGGCTGTGCGAAGTTTCTGGATATTAGTGGGAACTGGTACACGCTGTCGAATACGGCGGTCAAGCACATCCCAAACATGCTCAATGGGTGAAATGTCTGGTGAGTATGCTGGCCATGCAAGAACTGGGACATTTTCAGCTTCCAAGAATTGTGTACAGATCCTTGCAACATGGGGCCGTGCGTTATCTTGCTGAAACATGAGGTGATGTTCATAGATGTATGGCACAACAATGGGCCTCAGGATCTCATCACGGTATCTCTGTGCATTCAAAATGCCATTGATAAAATGCACCTGTGTTCTTCGTCCATAACAGATGCCTGCCCATGCCATAACCCCACCACCACCATAGGCCACTCGATCCACAACATTGACATCAGCAAAGCGCTCACCCACACGACGCCACACACGCTGTCTGCCATCTGCCCTGAACAATGTAAACCGAGATTCTTCCATGAAGAGAACACCTCTCCAACGTGCCAGACGCCATCGAATGTGAGCATTTGCCCACTCAAGTCTGTTACGGCGACGATCTGGAGTCAGGTTAAGACCCCAATGAGGACGACGAGCATGCAGTTGAGCTTCCCTGAGACGGTTTCTGACAGTTTGTGCAGAAATTGTTTGGTTATGCAAACCAATTGTTTCAGCAGCTGTCTGAGTGGCTGGTCTCAGACGATCTTGGAGGTGAACCTGCTGGATGTGGAGGTCCTGGGCTGGTGTGGTCACACGTGGTCTGCGGTTGTGAGGCCGGTTGGATGTACTGCCATATTCCCTGAAACGCCTTTGGAGACGGCTTATGGTTGGAGAAATGAACATTCAATGCATGAGCAACAGATCTGGTTGACATTCCTGCTGTCAGCATGTCAATTGCACGCTCCCTCAATGCTTGTGACATCTGTGGCATTTTGCTGTGAGACAAAACTGCACATTTCAGAGTCGCCTTTTATTATGGGCAGTATAAGGCACACCTGTGCACTAATCATGATGTCAGATCAGCATCTTGATGTGGTACACCTGTGAGGTGGGATGGATTATCTCAGCAAAGCACAAGTGCTCACTATCACACATTTAGACAGATTTGTGAACAATGTTTGAGAGACATGATAAAATTGTGTATCTGGAATTAATTTTAGATCTTTAAATCCATCTTGTGAAAAATGGGAGCAAAAATAAAAGTGTTGCATTTATATTTTTGTTGAGTGTATAATCTAATCTAATTGACTCTAATTTTATCTGATCTAATGTATTCTAAATTAATCTAATCCAATGTAATCTAATCCGATCTAATCAAACTAATCTGGTCTAATCTGGTCTGATTTGATCTATTCTAATCTAATGTAACTGACTCTATTCTGATCAAATATAGTGTAATCTAATTTATTCTAATGTAATCAAATTTGATCTCACCTAATCCAATGTAATCTAGTCTAACCTAATCTAATGTAACTAACTCTAATCTGATCTAATGTACTGTAATCCAGTGTAATATAATCTAATCTAATCTGATATCTAATCTAATCTAATTTACTGTAATCTGATTTGATTTAATGTACTGTAATCTAAATTGATCTAATCCATTCTGATCTGATATAATATGATCTAATCTAATCATATCTGATCTAATATAATTTATTCTAATTTGATTTGATCAAATCAAATCTAATGTAATTGACTCTAATCTGATGTAAAGGACTGTAATCTAATCTAATCTAATTGTATATTAGTTGCATTTTGTAAGTAGAGTATGACTAAAACATGACAATAGTTCCTGTGACGTACCAATAGAGGGGTCCAACCTTCTGGGTTTCTTCCAGTTTAAGGTCATGGTTTTACCAGTGATGGACTCTATCACTGGTGTCCCATCTGGTGGGTCAGGGAGGATATCTGGAAGTGACAGACCATTGAAATTCCACATCTATATTTAGCTTTGTTTTTCTATGTGTTCTAAATTTGATTTGTTACTTGGTTATAAAAAAAAAAGTCTGGAAATCACCGGTAACATAGAGATGGGCATAGCAGGTGGCTTTCCCAACTTTATTGGAAATAACACTTTTGTAGACACCGCCATGGGCGTGGCATACGGAGCGAATGACAAGGCTGTGGACGTCTCGGACTGCAAAGAAGCAAGCACAACATTTAAAAGGATATGAAGTTGTTTCGGTGGTTTATTAGCTCATCTTATTTTACCAGTTGCCAAAAAACATAAATACCTCAAAGCCGCATTTCCACTAGCATTGATTCAACCTGATTCTACTCACCCTAGGGCATTTTCACTATGAAAACAAAAAAAAAACCTCCCATGATATCCGGTCCTAGATTTTTGGTATCTACTCCACTGAGGTTCCAAGCAATCCTATAGCCTGACATATCATCAGCATAGAAACTGACTGGTGGAGTTGTCTCTTTGACAATGCTTTATCAACATGTGACCTGCCATTTTAAAAAACTAAATTCGGAGTTATAATAAACAGAGCAGTAAATTTAATTCAGTCCGCAACGCAATGATGATTATGGGGTGGCCATGGCTCACTTGGTAGAGTGGGTTGTCCAATAACTGAAGGGTTGTCAGTTTGGATTCTACTCTGTCCGAGTCTGTCCCTTGTGTCTTGGGGCAAGACACTTCACCCTTCTTGCCTACAGTGTCACTTACACTGGTATATGAATGTTAGATGGTGGTCAGAGGGGCTGTAGGCACAAAATGGCCGCCACACTTCTGTCAGTCTGTCCCAGGGCAACTGTGGATACAAATGTAATTTACCACCACCAGAATGAAAGTGTGAGACTGAATGAACTATTGTAAACTGCTATATAAATCCAAATTCATTATTATACATTATTATTTCAGTCTGGAAAACCACACCATGGTCAGTTGAAATTTTTCTGTGTTTGGTGGCTGATAAAGAAAATCAGTGCAAGTTTGATGGCGCCTCGCAATAATGCCCAGGTTCGATAGTATCTGTATAGAAATGCTCTCAAGAAATAGTTCCTGGTATCCAAGTACAATTGAGTAGAGTGAAGTTGAGCCAATACCATGTAGTGGAAACGCATGGTATTGGAATTAGGGTCTATTTTGCAAATCTTACATTGAGTCATCTTTCTGTCCTCAGTGCTCTCGATCTTTTTTCCATTATGGAACCAGACTATAGTTGGGTATGGAAAACCAGCTACTTTGCATTTGAGCACCGCCTCTTTTCCTTCAATCACATCCAGGTCATAAAGGGGCTTGATAAAGTCAGGCATGGTGAACCGCTCCACCTCATTCTCAGGAACCTCTGGTTCCTCTGGGATTGATGGCATTTTTTCAAGTTTAGCCCTAAAAGTAAAACATAGACAGACTAGGTTAAGAGAAAGTTTAATCCGTAATCCATAGAAATGAAAACACAATGAATGAAAGGTTCCTACATCTGTGAAGAGATGGCAGGGCGCGGTTCTTGGATGTAGAGTTCTGCAGAGCTTTCTGCTTCACCGCGACTGTTTCGGGCGATGACTGTGTAGAAGCCTTCATCCTCATTTGTCACATGTGAAATGATTAGAGAGTGTCGACCACCCTCCTGAAGAATACGGATGTCTTCATTTTCTGTGAGAGGATGGTCTAAAAACAGGCAAGACTTAGTTTCTGATTGAACCTTTAATTAGCGTGAGGAAAATGTAATTACAATTAGTGCCTCATGGGTGGATTTCTCTGTGAACCAGTCAAGCTTCAGTCTACATCCAGGTCCTTTAATGTTTTTGAAAGATATTTGTCGTCACACTATTGTTATGCTGTTACAAATTTGTGTTAAATGTTGTTAGAATTTTGTTGTTAGAAAGAATATTAAAGTGAGTTCTTGATATTTGGCCACTGACGTCAACACCACATTTGTACTAGTAGCCTGTCTTGAAGGGTTTATATTTATCTAAACTGACATTTATTAGTCTTTCATCCATTTATTATCAGATAGACCAGTCAGACCTAAACCAGAGGAGGCATGGCTGCTGCAGGTAAAAACAGGGGTGGTGGGTCTGACAAAACAAAAGAGAGTGACAGACACACATCTCACGAGTGGAAATACTTCACCTTAGAGGAAAAAAAGGGCACAGCCATCTGAAGAGGCTTCTGCTAGCTAACCTGAGTGATATGAACAGCATCTACTAGCTAACCTGAGTGATATGAACAGCATCTACTAGTTAACCTGAGTGATATGAACAGCATCTACTAGCTAACCATGAGTGATATGAGCAGCATCCACTAGCTAACCTGAGTGATATGAACAGCATCTACTAGCTAACCTGAGTGATATGAACAGCATCTACTAGCTAACCTGAGTGATATGAGCAGAATCCACTAGCTAACCTGAGTGATATGAGAAGCATCCACTATCTAACCTGAGTGGGATGAGCAGCAGCGCAGACAATGCGCATTAAGACAATGTGCATTAAGACAATGTGCTCTTTTTTTTTTCAAACATGATGTGGACAAGTGTGGTAAATGGTAAATGGACTGCATTTATATAGCGCTTTTCCACCTTCATGGTGCTCAAAGCACTTTACATTAGCCTCTCATTCACCCATTCACACACACACTCATACACCAGTAGGTTTCTAAGGTCTATGGTAAGTCCTACTGGGGGCCTAAGCCAGGGTTCAGTGTCTTGCCCAAGGACACTTCGACATGTGGACAGCCAGAGCCGGGACGCGAACTGCCAACCTTTCGGTCATTGGGCGACCCACTCTATCAACTGAGCCACAGCCGCCCGCAAATGGTAAATGGACTGCATTTATATAGCGCTTTTCCACCTTCATGGTGCTCAAAGCGCTTTACATTAGCCTCTCATTCACCCATTCACACACACACTCATACACCACTAGGTTTCTAAGGTCTACGGTAAGTCCTACTGGGGGCCTAAGTTAGGGTTCAGTGTCTTGCCCAAGGACACTTCGACATGTGGACAGCCAGAGCCGGGACGTGAACTGCCAACCTCTCGGTCATTGGGCGACCCACTCTGTCAACTGAACCACAGCCGCCCAGCCGCCAGTGTGGTGTGCATCTTAAAGTTTTTGCACTTTATGTAAAAAGTGAGGAGATGTGACAATCCGGTTTTACAACCATTAGTCCAGACCAAATTCGGAAATATGGTCACCCTATGTCGGGTTAAAATGCTGATGCTTGTGTCTTGTAAGTGTACATTGTCACATTGCAGTGAACTTTAATACAAGTTGCTCATTGTTACCTTGCTAAAAGACAGGCAGACAAATCATGGTGAAATCATAATATTCACCATACCTTGGTGGAGGTAAAAATTAAGACTATTACATAGCAAATAGGTCATGCCTCATGCTATGCTAATGCAGAGCTCCATCGTAATGCTTCAGACTATGACACCACAGACTGGGGTGTGATTCCTGACTACTGATAATAAATATGAAGGTGAATAGATTTTTATGTGTAAAAGATTGCATCTTACCAAAATGACTCCAGATGACCTTAGGAGCTGGTGTTCCACTGACTTTACAGTCGAAACGAGCATTACGACCCTCAATCACTTCCAGAACATCCAGTTTACGGGTGAAGAGAGGTTCGAGTGAGGGCATGACTTTGAGTTTACCACATGAGGTGATTTCCTCTGTAATATTCAAAATATAGGACTTATTAATAGCATAAGATACATAGCTTCTCGTGACATCACAGCAAAGCCTAGTAACGTGTGCCTCCATTTTAAAAGGGGAAAACAACAGTGTAGCAACACTAGATAGATAGCCCTGTTACGATGTCAAAATAGTCGTACAGACATGACCGGTATGAACAGAAATGAGCAGGGATCAACGGGAGATCTGTCCATATAAATTACCGGCAGGTTCTTGAGGAAATGACCCCACGATGTGGCCTAATATCAAGTGGCCAGCCATCTACAAGTATCTCATCAAAAGTCCTGGCATATAAACACACAAAAAAATGCAAACTTATAAGAGCCCGAAAGCATATGTTTTCTTTGAGGTAGGTTACATGAATGTATTTGAAATACTTCTCTGCCCCTAACTCACCCAGCCGCCAGAGCCCTCCACTATATTTTTTGTTTTACTTCCATTTTGATTTCGGACTCCAGGGCTCCGGAGATATTCTTCTCAGCACCTGAAGCCATGCTGCATGTTTTATACCCTTTTCTGTCGGTACACGGAAAAAGACAGCTTCTCTTCCATCCAAGCATGGTTATTGCACCCGAAGGCTGCACAAGGTTTGGGCATTTTACACAAAGTTTTAATCGTGCAGGACAGTGCAGTGCAGTTCATGCAGTGGTTGCTACGCTGTTCTTTTCCCTTTTACTAGGGGAAGTGACATCACCGCGAATCTATGTATAGAACAGAACTACTACTCGTGTTTTCTTCATTTAGACTGTGTAGGAGTACCTTTAGCAGTGCTCAGTTTGCACATATACGTCCCAGTGTCATCCTCATGTACAGAGTTCAGCAGAAGTCGACAGTTTCTTCCATCAAAGTGCATTTTACAGTTGAGCAGAGCAGGCTGGATAAGTTTCCCATCTGCAAGCCAGTCCACATCAGTGTCCTTGGGTCCGATGACGTGACACTCAAACAGAACAGTATCTCCAGCCTTAGCTGTGATGTCCCTGACCGGGCGGGTGATGGCCAGGCCTGGTTCCACTGGAGGGGCTGAAACACAGGAAGCACATGGGTATGAAGGAGCCTTCTATCCAAACCACAACACCTCTAAACCTGTGAGTCTGTTTACATGACCATAAAAATCTGATAACTGTTACTAACACTTGTAATAATAAGTTTTGACATGCTTTGACATGCACTACAGAAATGCCATGATCATAACCTCTGGTTTAGTACGTACATACACAGTGATGGCAGAATCAAACTTCCTGTTATTGTTTCACCACTTGTGTTGGGCTACATAACTTTTGTTTTCTATTATTTTAATTGTATTTATATATGTACGGATGAAAAATAACTAAACAAGTGGTGCCAGGCTCAAAAAACCGCACCTCTCACAAACTTTTTAGCTCTGAATGGACATCTACTTCTCAAAAAGTGAGACAAGGTCAAACTTCATGACACAGATTTGAAGCATGCCCCTGGTTTCCTATCTGTCAACAATAGTAACTGAGAGCCTTATGAAGGTGGGAGAGACTGAACTCTAAATGTTTGGTGTAGGTGTAAGTCATTTACTGTTTATATTCAATGTTAAATCTACATGTTTAAAATGTTAAAATCTGCATGTTACACTGTAAATGTATTTACAGTTTGATATGTTTTTACAGGATTATTCTGACAACCACAGCTGTCAGTTTTTTTCCAGTAAAAACAAGTGTGGTGAATCAATGTTGATGTTGACAGAAACAACATCATCTTTGATTCTTCTGTAATGCATAGTAAAAGTTTACATCAGTTGAGGTGGATGATTGGGTCTTTGTGGGTTAAAATGTGTGTTGAAATGATCATTGTTATATAATGTCAGTGCTACTAGCATATATATAAATATATATATATATATATATATATATATATATATATATATATATATAAATATATATATATATATAAATATATATATATATATATATATATAAATATATATATATATATATATATATATATATATATATATATATATATATATATATATATATATATGTGACCCGCCACCATGAAACCAGGCATAAGTCGCGCTGAGCCGTTCAGAGCTACAGCCAAATTTAGGCTGGAAGGTGATTTCTTATTTGTGTTTACACCTTATCAAAAAACGGTACCGTAACACCTCTATGTTCAGTTCCTGTGGTCATTACATTGAAATCCAATCAATAAAGGTGTTTATTGAGTCAATTATTTAAGCGGCGACAAAAGTTTAGGGATTGCTGAGCAAAGACAAAGACGACTTCCACCTCTTTTCGCTGAACAAAATGATCTCCGTTCCGTGCGTAAACATCCAAGTGTTCGGTACGAGGTAAAAGCTTATATTGAATGTTCTGTCCAATGGTGTAAGCCAAATGATTATAATACGTTGCAATTCTGTCCTATTATTACAATATATAGAACTTCTGTGACATGTCCATCAGAGTGTCCTTTAACATCTGTGAATACTTTTTGTCAATCGGATACGAATTATTATGCATTGCTAAGGACTTCCTACCCCAAAACAATCCAAAACTTTAACGGACAATATCTAAAAATATGCAAATTGCATAATAGGTCCAACTGTGGATATTAAAATGACCATAACTTTGGTTCTACTTGTGATAGAAACATAATTTTTTCACCATCTTAAACCTTAGTTTCCACTCTACCAATCTACACAGATAACTCAGTTTTGATTTCCAGACACTTATGCCTGGTTTCGTGGTGGTGGGTCACATATATATATATTAGGGGTGAGACGAGATCTCGCGAGATGTAATTTTGTGAGATTTCTCATTGTGTTAAAATTCGGTCTCGTGACATTTGTTAACCAGCAAGCAATCAAAATGACGTCAGAAAACACAGGTTTTACTAATGAAGACGCCTCCGCCACTTTCAAATAATTTGTTTGGGAGCATTTTGGGTTCCCAGCAGAAATGATCAATGGCAAGAGAGTGACTGATAAGACACGAACAACATACAGACTGTGACGGTGCGTCATTAAGAGCTCCGTCATCTCCTATCCCAGCGTGCTTTCTCTCTCTCTCTCTCTCTCTCTCTCTCTCTCTCTCTCTGTCTTTCTCTCTGTCTTTCTCTTGCTCTCTCTCAACACTAATGAAAGCATCATTCTCAATATTATAATCTATTCTTGTATTCACATATGTAAATCTTAACCCATAAAAAATCCAAACATCCACCAATGTCCAAAACCATTTACTGATCTTAGCTGTTTAATACCTGTTGGTTCATTAATCCTCGTCATCTTCTACAAGGGACTAATTGTTTTTTATTCTATGGCCCTCTAAAATGTTGCGACAGCTCCCAATCACTTTGAATAGAGGTTCCCAGCATTCTGTGGGCGGATTTTTTCCGATAATCAACCGCTACGAATGGCAACGAGTTTGGTCACTTCAGATTCATGGTACCATATCACTCCGCAGCTAGTTCGACCATTTTGAAAGTAAATATTTGCTATGTTCTTGTCAGGTTCAAACAACCCAAAACAACTTTTTAAACAACAAAAGGAAGAGAAGACAGAGTCATAATAATTTCTTACTCGCGAGGAGAATGGACAGAGACGTAATCCAGTTACAATCTCTAACCACTCTGAATACGTTTTGCCTTCTCCTCACCTTTTATTCAGTTTTAGGTAGCCTAGGTTACACAATAGGAGACAATCCCTAAAAGGGAGGGGGTGAACAACGTATGGATTGTCTCCTTTCAATTCACTTATCTTTTCTACATAAATTGTCACCTGTGGTATGTTGCTAAACAGGATTTACTGGAACTGATACTGCAAAAAACCTGTTTAGAGATGAGTCATTGAAATTCAGGTTAAGACACATAGCTTCTTATGCAATAGCACATTCCTTAAACCAAAGTAAGTAATGCATGATAATTAAAGAAACACAATAATTGTATATGCTATATACAATTATTCCAACAGTTCTAACGGCTATTTTATCCAATCTGTTAGAGTAGTAGCAGTAATAAGCTGTAATAACCCATAGAATAAGCGGGATAATGTATTGCCCATGCGTGACTATCAAAAAATATTTTGCTTCGGGGCGGATCAATATCTGTGCTGTTCAGCCCCGTTGGGAAATATTTTTCTGATAGTAACACGTGAGCAATACATTATCATTTACAATGTTAGTATTGTACAATCCTTAGTGACTGTGCATTTTCCTTTTTACATTTATATTGTATTCATGGTGTTGTCAGGATCTAGTTAATCTGGTACAGTACATTTTTGAACTTAATGTTCTCTGTACATTGTCCCTTAAATAAATTACTTAAAAAATAAACATAAATTCACCAGTACTGTAAAACCCATGGGGTTGCATCATTGACAATGGATGAACCCACTTGTTTTTATATTCAGTTATTGATATATTTATTCAGTTTTCTCGGTTTTAATGATTTTAATTGACATTATCAGGGAATTAACTATGCGTAAAAAATAAAAAAAGATTCTCACTAAGAACCTTTAAAAAGATTCTCACTGAGAGTCTTTAATCTACAATGTCAAGGATAATATTATAATAAATGGTGATGATTTACTGAAGAGAAGTTTAATGGAAAAAATTAATTTGGGAGTTGCCAGAAAATTAGCACTGGGTCTTTATGGGTTAATTAATGTATAACCCCAATTCCAAAAAAATACTACTAAAGTAGTACACTTTATTAAAATATAAAGTCAATGATTATAACGTGTATAAATATGACAAAACACAGCTGAGGGGGAGCTTTAGAAAATAATTGAAAGTAGGAGAGAAAACACATACCTTTGACCTCCAGCCGTGCTTCACACTGCTTCGTTCCATATTCATTAATGATCTTACAGATGTAAATCCCAGAGTCTGATCTCACAGCTGATTTAATTGTCATCTCAAATGTTCCTTCTTCTGTCTCACCCACAATGTGACGTGGACCTGTTTTCACTGTGACTCTGTCTCTCAGCCTAGAAAACAGCAGAACATACATACAACTCATTTCATATTTGGCAGGGATCAATTATAATATTGGTTCTCAAACTTTTTAAAGTGGAGTACCCCCATATTTTTTTTGCCAAGTACCCCCTGTGTTTTTAAAAAAAATAACCTTAAACTTCATTATCAAGATTTAAATATATTTAGATGTACTTTCCTGATCCCAAATTTAGAAAGAATAAGTCTAACATAGAGCTATTAGGAGGATAAAACAATAGTAATAATAGAATAAGAATAAGATAGCATATAATAGAGACTGTAGGCGAGTTTGTCTACAATATAGAACAGGGAAACTGCTGTTCAGTGTGGACAATATACAAATGTATATATTTACAGAGAAAGATGTTTAACTAGGAGAATGAATAGATATAACCTGTATATATAACATACACTGGAGAACTGTACAGATGAACTGATATATAAATAAGTGTACAGATATAAATGTTGTATTTTCAGTTACTTTTTTTAAATTATTATTTCTAGCTTAATTTTATTATTTACCTCTATGATTATTTGCACTGCTTTACTTCCTTTTTACACCTTTTTGTACTTTTTCTGTGAGCTCCTGTAACAGTGAATTTCTCCTGTGTGAGATCAATAAAGTTTTATCTTTTGTTAGTTTTCTGTTTGTATTCCTGTTTTTCTGCCGTTGTTAGTGTCTGGGCTTTTATGTTGTCATGTTGGTTCATGTTCACTCTGTCTTTTTTTTTTACTTCCCGTCACTGGTGTTGTCCCACCCCTTTAATTTCAGCCTCATGTGGTTCACCTGTTTTGGGTTTTATATAAACTCTTCCTGTGTCTTTGTCTAGTGCCAGTTTGTCTACCTTTATGGAGCAAATAATCAGTCTTGATTCTGGTCTTGTTTTGTCTGTGCATGGCTTGGTTCAGTTCTCTGGTTTTCGTCTACTGTCATCCTCTGCCTGGTTTGTTGTTTGATTATTGCCACCTGTTCCCTGACCTGTTCCTGGATAAGAGATTACCTCACCCTCATTGGCCCTGTTTAGGATTCTGGACCCTGGTTTTGA
This sequence comes from Siphamia tubifer, assembly GCA_020466265.1. Lineage (NCBI taxonomy): Eukaryota > Metazoa > Chordata > Actinopteri > Kurtiformes > Apogonidae > Siphamia > Siphamia tubifer. The sequence continues at coordinate 9,352,550 of CM035803.1, forward strand.
CCCACGCTTGGACACTAGTAATGAACTGTGGATTTTCTCCTTTTTGTGGATTTCTGGTGTTTGCCCTTGTCTGTTTTCTGAGTGCCCTTTTGCCTTCCCCCTCAGTTGCTGTCCTGACTGCATGTTTCCTGATGGTTCCTCGTTCCAGGCTTCTGAGAAATGTGGTTTTTATAATAAAAACCTTTAAAACGTATTTGCCATTGGGTCCACTTGGTTTTTGAAGTTGTATCAAAGAGGTGAAATCCTTAATTTTGTTTGAATACGTGTGAGACTGTGGCTTGTAAATATGAAAGTTTCTGTTTTTTAAAAGATACAAATTGGGTAAAGTCCACCAAGTTTTGTCCAAATGTACCTGCCGTAGGTTAGCGGCCATGAAGGACAACCGTAATGCGCATGTGCGATGCAAATCGGGTAGCCACACGCCCCACTCTTGCTTCAGGAAATTTGTTCCTATGCCTAAAGTGTCTGGGGGGGTTGATCTGTTTTTCCATTTTTGTCAGATTGCAACTCTTTTTAAATCAAAAATTAAACCTTTGAAGTTACATTTAAATTCTTCTATTTCAAAACTAAAATCTATTAATCACTTTTTTGTTTGTTTCTGAAAAGAAAATCCAATTACCAAACTAGAAAAGCACTGAGAGAGTGCAGACTCCACCAAGGCAGATCAAAAATGTATGTAGTTCATTACTACATTACGATGTAATGTGTCACATTAACAAACTAGCATAGCGCGCCGACAGAGGCTAACGGTAAAGTACTTTATTTGTCATGATACACCGTACAATGAAATTTGTCTTCTTTATTTAACCTATCTTTCATGCCATTGAGGACACCTGTAAGGAGCAGTGGGCAGCCATGTGCGGCGCCAGGGGATCAATCTCTAGCTGTAGAGAGAGGCTCATGATCAGAATCACCTGGATAGAAGATTTTATCAAACAAACATGTTTTTGGGTGATGGGGGAAAAAGGAGCACCCGGAGGAAACCCATCCAGACACGGGGAGCGAAACATGCAAACGCCACACAGAAAAGTCTGCACAGTCTGGAAAAAAACCCTGGGTCTTTTTGCTGCTCAGCCACCGTGCCACCATACATGCCATCTGACTGCTGTCTTTGTCCATATTGAATGAAAACATCGAGAGTATTTTCCTAAGATGCACTCTTGAAAGACAATACAAGGAATAGTATGGGACTCCCTTTCCTGTCCAGGAATGGATGGACGTCCGCTACATTCAGACGTCCCCAGTAGCTGTTGGAGAGGTTTAATTTTTTGATGTAGGAGTAATAGCTGATGCTGATGGTAATGAGCTGTTTTTTCTGGTTCTGAATAAAAGTGCGTAGCCTATTTATGTTTAAAGAAAACGTATGGCCAGTTACAAACTGTTATTCACTAATGCCTTTTAATTAATTCATTTTAAACTGCATATACTATGATGCTACATTACATGGCTAGGTTATTTTCCCCCTATTTTGATTGTTGTGAGATAGTACTTTCAACACTCAAACCTGAGAGTGAGTGGACCTGTAGTCAGTCTTTTTCAAACTGTCTGTAATAAAATACAATTTTCCATTTGGGCTTATGCATTTAATAGCCTACTGCAAATGTATTTAAATGCACGTTCATTCAATTATTAAATGTTTTCATGTGGAAAAACGTAATTGGGCATTTTTTTCCTCAAGTGGGCGGGTTTTGGAACGTGATTGGGTGGAAATCACTGAACGTAATCTGGAAACACTGCCAGTGTGCGTGGGCTGATGGTCACATTAAAGTAATGCTGATGTGTTGAACTGCTCTCCGTCTTATTATTTTTTTAACTGTTATGGATATAGTAACCGTCCAAATATTTTACAGTAACCTCCTTGGCAGAGGTAAATATTGGCAGACAGACAAACACTGGCAAAAACATAACTCCATCATTCCTTGGCGGAGTAAATATCCACAGACCGAATTAGTTGTTTAATGGTACCTCCATCCAAAGGTAACAGGTGTTGGTGTTTCCTAAGCTAATAGGAAGTAATTAACTGAGCCTTACTTGTCTAAGTTTAGAAAAACTTGGATTGGTTTTTCCACAGAAATCCTTATACTCATTCCAAAGGTCTTTTCTTTTCCACTTTATAGTAGCAACAGTATGAAACAAAAGCTAAAAAATGCAGTTAGTGAATGTCAACACAGTCAGCTGCAGTCACAACACAGACTCTGGTCCAAACTTCTTAACTAATATCACTGGCAGCTTCTAGTCACTGCTTTCCAAAAAGCCTAGAGGGAACATCTCTGTAGAAAAGTATGTCAATACATTTTCAACAGAACTGTGAACTTCTGAATAAAACATTTATTTCTTACACTAACAAGACCATCAAAATATACTTAGACACAATCACAGTTTCCAGATGCATTAACCCTTTAACAACACCATTCTATCCAGTCCATTCTGTACTTTGCAGCATTCAAATTATTGTACAAAGATATAACGATAGAAAATGTACTAAAATCCACTACAATTGGCCAAAAAAAACAAAGACACAAAAAGCATGATAAATCCAAAACATGTTAAAAAAACCTCTTCTAAAGTACAGGAAAAAACACCAAAAATGTGAGAAAATATACAAAACATTTGCAAAAATATGAATATGTATGCATTAACATGTTTATTCAACACATTCAACTGTTTCAACAAAATAGCTTGAAACAAAGGAACTGTAAACAACTGTTCCATTTAATTGTGTTAATATTTTTAGTCAGATTAATCATGATGATGGATTAATATGGATGTATGTGTTTAACTGACAGCATTGAGAGCACTACTTTTTTATATTAGAATTCTGACTTTTTATGTCATAATTCTGACTTTTTCTTATAGTTATGCATTTCCTGTCTCCCATTTCTGACTTTTTATTGAATAATTATGATTTTTCACTCCAATATTTAATCTTTATCTTAATTGTAATTTTCTCTCACAATTTTGACCTTTTACCCCACCCCCCGAAGGTGAGAGGTGTATTGTTTTAGAGTCACTTTGTTTGCTTGTCTGTCTGTTTGTAAGCAGCTTCACGCAGGGTTTCTCCCAGAAATCTTGCGAAGCCTGGTGGTAGACCTGCTAGCGAAGCCCACCAGCGGCCTACCATGTTTTTTTTTGTTTTTTTAAAGTTAATGTGAACTATGACTATTATAATGACTATTATACGTTATTGTCAGACATTTACTAACAATACTTACACCAACTATAGACTCTAACAAAAGACTTTAACTCTTTTAATGCAAAAAAGCATGCAATGGTCACATTAAAGGTTAAATAAATTAAGCAAAATATCACCCCTTTAACAACCTATGTAGCCAAACAGGTTTATTCATGATGCACATTAACCCTTTGACACATGAATGATGAGAACCTTAGTCAATATTTTTTTCCTCTTTAGGCATGAAAAAAACAGTGTGATTGAAATATTTTTAATGAATCTATTTTATGGAGTTAAAAAAATGTCCACTCAGCTGGAAAACCTGTGTTTAAGCTTTGAACCAAAGAAACGTGGCTTTAAAACACAATATCAGAACAGTATGAAAAAAAAAAATTAATGCAGTTTTTGTTTAAGAAGAGAATGTTAATTACAGTCTAATAACAAGCAAATGATTTACATATAAAGATGTTAGTGCAGATCAGGTATTAACAGCCCAGTTACAGTAACAATATGAACTGACTGATATGGAACTAAAACAACAAAACCCATGAATATACAAGAGAACAACTGTAGAATAACTGTCCACTGTAGTGAACAGTATGTATCAAAGGGTTAATGGAGGTGTTTCCCATGTGTCACACAAGAGTAATAAAATGAAATGAGAGGACCTACCAATAGAGCATGGGTTTGGGTTGTCCACTTATTCGGACATACATGGTGACTTCCTGTCCTTCAATGACAGCTTGGTCAGTCATTGTTACCTGTTTGAAATGTAATGAGATGTTAGATGTTAGGAGATGCATTTTATTTCTAACTGATGAGATGAGTAAAACCACAATGATAACAGAGATGTTCTGCACATACCACATTTCCATGCAGGTTCCCTGGTGAATTACCAATTAAAAATATGGTTGAGTATGTTTCAAAGCATAGCATTTGAATGTCATACTCCAAAATGGGAAACCCATTAACTCTGAGGTGTCTATGATTAGACAATGCACACTACACAGTCTCACCAGGAATGCAGGAGGTTGCTTAAAGCGTGTGTCAATTATATTTCTAGGTTCTGGCCCGAAATCCATGCTCTCCTCCAGGGGACTGAGGTACTCTTCATCAGATGTGATTGGGCTGCTAATTTCCATAGGTATTCGCAGGTTTCCTTTAGATTCTTGTACAGATTCTGTAAAAAAGCACATTATTATCATTATTTCATATGCTCCTGTTGTTAACGCTGCTTATTAAAGGGAAAGTATGGAGGTTCAAAGTTAACCTATTGAAAACACACCTAATAATATAATTAGAATGTTAGATGTCAGATGTGATATCCAAACAATAGTGGATTCATAGTGAGTAGAGCCACGAAGCCTCAGTGGGCAATTTATAGGTTCAGTTTTGCCTCAGAGTTGCTATGGTAACTATAAGTGAGGTTGTTCAACTGGAATATATGCCACACGCACATTTCACTGAGGAAGATAATGACAATGGAGCAAAAGAGAAATCAGAAGACAAAACAAAATACAAAATGGGGTAATGTGTTATGGAGAATTAGATTTTTTTTTTTTTTAGCTTTGCCGTGTCAAATTTATGGTTAAGTATTTAGTAACAAGTCCCCAAGTTAAATACTTAATGAACAATCAATTACAAACACTTTGGATCATAATTTCACTAATCTATTTATCCCATACAGTCTGGTGTAAACCTACCTGCTTTAACTAGAAGGGTGGCAGTGCTGGATGCTCTGCCCATCTGATTAACTGCAGTTACACAGTATTTTCCACCATTATTAACTTGAGCTGATTTGATGAGCAGACTATGTCGTTCACCCTCCACCTTGACTGCAACGTTTGCACTGGAGATGATTTCAGTGTTGTCTTTTGTCCAGGTAACTTTAACAAAGAAACATGAATCAATGGGTTAATGAATATTTTTTTTGTTTACATATTTTCTCACATACCATTTAAAACTGAGGTGTTGAAAGTACAACACTTCACCTTCAGGGGTTGGGGTGCCTGCAATAATACATTTTAGCAAGACATCTGCACCAGCAACTGCCACAGTGTCCTGGAGGGAAAACTCAAACAGGGGGGCTTCCATTGGATCTTCACCAGCAGACACATAGGAATCATCTGAAGAATCTGCCCAGTTTGAAAGAGGATAAAATGGATGCATGTAAGACACAAGTGCCAAACATAAGGCCCGGGGGCCAAATCCGGCCCACCAAAGGGTCCGATCTGGCCTGTAGGATAAATAACAATGAAGATATTAACAGTGTAAAAATTATTTTAATTCAGGTTCAACGTTTAGAATAATTTAATCTGAATTGATTCAGACCAGTAAAATATGATCATATATAAATAAATAATGAAAATTCCAGATGTTAATGTTAAAACGTCAAATTACATGAACATCTATATATTAACAAATTATCATTTTTTCAAAAACCTGAACAAATATGAACCAGCTGAAATATCTGAAGAGAAGTAAATGTAATTTTAGAAATATTTTGCCTGTTACTAAATGTTTTGTGTATTTGTAATTGAAATACAAGTTGTTGATGATGAAAATGGTTAAAATTGTACTTGTTTTTCTTAAGACATGTCAAGTTGTTGATGTTCTTCACATTTTGAGGGAAATCTTATAGATGTAATCATTATCATTCATTCATTCATTCATTATCTGAACCCGCTTTATCCTCACTAGGGTCGCGGGGGTCACTGGGGGCCTAATCCAGCTACAATGGGCGAAGGCGGGGTACACCCTGTATGAGACGCCAGTTCATCGCAGGGCTGACATACAAACATTAAACAAATTATCATTAAACATTATCATGATACAATTTTACTCTTCACTGTTATGATTTTACTGGTCTGGTCCTTTTCAGATCATACTGGGCTGGATGTGGACCTGAACTAAAATGAGTTTGACACCCCTGACACAAATCTAACCTAACTCTGGAGACATCGGTCGTGTCCGACGGTTCTTTCCTTTGGTCTTTTGCGGTTTTCCATCCTTAACACTTGTCTGTAGAGGCACACTTTTCTTATTGGGGTCAATTTCCATTTTTTCATCTTCAACAACAATTGCTGGGACCTTTAGTTTTGGGACTGCTTTAGGTAGCTCTACATTCATTTTTTCCTCAGTTGGAGTGACAGGGCTCATCCTTGGGGGTTTGAGAGGGGGTGGAGAGGGAAAATCTTGTGCAATGACAGATTTTTTTTGTATCAGTGGACTCTCCGGTCTGTTTTCAATTTTTCTTACTACTTTATCTATTGGTGTCTTTCTTCCAGATGTGTCATCCTTTTGTAAGCTTTGCATATGAGATTCTTGAATGTGCTGGGACTCTTGCATTCGAGATACCCTTTGTACGAGTGGACTAGGGGGCCTACGTTCAACTTTGCGTAATGTCATTTCAGCAACATTTCTGCTTGGCGAATCTTCCCTTAGTTGATGATATAATGCTGGTGATGATGATCTTTGAATAAGTTCTGTGACAGGGCTGACTCTACTTAACTCTCTTACAGAGCGTTGTCCAGGTAAATCAGACAACTGCATAGACTCTGGGGTTCCTGCAACATCTCCTAACCTACTGACCATGATATTCGGTTGGGTTTTATGATATTCTTGCTGCACTGACTGCTGATTTATTCCTTTGACTTGCTGTTCTTTTGCCCACTGGGCACGCTCCCTTTCTTGAAGCCTTTGAAGAACCTGTGGAGGAATAGGCTCAATCTTCCTGAAAGGCAGAGGCTGCCGGCCCCTTAGGGTGAGCTGTTCGGTTGAAAAGGACTTCTTCAGATGAGGTTTTCCGACAAGCTTTTTAATTCGTTGGAGCTCTTCTGTGAACTTGTTCTCAATGTCCTGAACTTTCTGAGTGTAACGAGGTTTCTCTTCCAGGGAAGCTGCTCTCTGTCTGAACATAGACCGTCGTTCAGCAGCATCCTCTTTCAAAGCCTCCCTCAGATCTTCCCTTGAACTTTCTCTAGAGATGCCTAGCCGGCTTCCCCCATCATCTGAATCTACAGACCCTGCACGATTGAAACCTGCCCAGGATCTTCCTGAAATGGATCCTTCTGGAATATCAAGACTTCTTCTACGTTCTTCTAAGCCCCGGACCTTCTCAAAGACCTTTGAACTTGCCCTGGTCAGCTTTGGGGATGGTCTGTGAGTAAATTCTTTTCTGGAGTAGTCACTCAGTGGAGTTTGTGGTCGGGAGTCCTGGTTGTTACTTTGGGACACAGATTTTGGCTGTTTAACCTTTTCTTCAAACTCTCCTGGCACTGTGTCTTGATAATCAGTCGGTACAACAACTTTCTTTCGCAAGCTGAGAGGTGTTGTTGAACCAGAGCGACTTGGCATTGGAGAAGTAGAGGCGTGTTTGCCAAACCTCGGTGATGGGGGTGGGAGAACTTGTGGAGGAGATTCTCTTGAAAAATCATCTGACTGGCTCCTGAAAGAAAAGAATCAAGGCAAAGTCTGAAAGAAGTTTTGCTTTTTAATTTTCAGTTGGAATCTTCTATTTACAATTGATGTGGATGTGGAATTTTTTGGAAAACTGAATAGTTATTGCAGCATTGATTTCTTGCCTGGTTGTGTTCGAATGATCCTCGTGCTTTTCTCTTGTATTGTCATCATCTGCAGATTTGTCCATCACTGCATCATGGGAGATACAAATGTGATATTAACATTTATCAGATATGTGGAAGATATGAACATGTATGTGAAGCCATAGAATTGGGGAGGAAATCAGTAGAAAACAAGGTATATTTAAAGCTGTAATAATCTATATGTTTCTAAAAAATAATGGATTAAATAGGTGAAGTGCATGTTTTAATATTATTTTATATTTTCAATATTATTTTATTTAATAGATGACAAATAATTAATTCATCATCGTTTCCAATGTCCAAAATGTTCCTTAAAAAAATGACTTAATTCTCACTTTTGTAATACTATTAATAAAAACATGAATTTTGAAACAGAAATAGAGGAAACGGTGATGCAAAATCAATAAACAATTACCTGTATGTGCAGACTGGTCCTCAAGCTCTCTATCTTCTTTGGTCTCAAACTGGTCTCCCTCTTCATCTTCTGTTGTTTCAGAATCTGATTAAAAATAAATAAATCAATGATTACATAAATGGTGCCAGGCACAACAAACCCTACCCCTTACACATATTTTGCCCATTTTAATTAAATGCAAAGATTTTACAAATTCATAAAAGACTTGACCTTTGACCTACTGTTACCAAAATGTAGTGAGATTTATTCTGGGTCAAAAGCAATCTATAAAACCAATTCAGTATGAATTAAACCAATGTGAAATTTCACCCGTTATAATAGAATGGGGGAAAAAATAAAAATTAATTTAAAATTGTAACTTTGACATACTTTTCCCGAACTGTAATGAGATCTATTCTGAGTCACTGGAAATATAAACTCAATTTGGTATGAGTTTGATCAGTAGTTTTGCTTCTAGAGTTTTAGCAAATAAAGAAACAAACTGAAGCAAAAGCAATACCCCTTGTCTCCCTTTCTGGGGGTGGGGTAATAAATTAGGCCCGCACGATATTACCAAAAACTGACATTGTGATTTTTTTTTTGTGGTTTATATATTAAAATTCTCAGTAGTATATGACAGCTGTGTGGTGCCGACGCAAGTGGTCAAACAGATTAGTGGTTGACACAGAACATATGTTTCAGTATCATCCTTCTTGTAGCCAAAATAATCAAATAAAATAAAACATTAAAAATAAATAAATAGAAATTACAAATAAAAAATAAAATGAATGAATTAAAATAAATATATACAAAAATAAAATAGATTAAAATAAATAAAAAACATTTAAAATAATAAAAAATAAAATTAAAATAATTGCAGGACTTGCAATGTGACTACTACATTCTGATGCCAATGCTCAAACAATACATTGTCTAAAATTATAGAAATTTGGAATCATTTAAATAGTGGGTTGGGGGAAAATTATGTCTAAATTGTACCTGAACTGGAAAGACAGTGTAAAGTAAATCAGTGTTACATGTCACATACATGCAACACATTATATATTTGGCCGTTCTGCACTAGTGGAAAGCTATGTTTCCATAGTGACAGAAGAAGATAGAAAGAGACCCACTATCATTACAGGAACAAATAAAAAAAATCTTGTGCACATCTGGTGTTGAAATTGGCAAAAAGTAACAAATAACATAATATGAGTAAAAATACTGAGTGTAAGGTCAGGATGACAAACAGTCATGAATGTGTATCCACAGTTTCTTTTTCATAGACTGAATAAAGCTTGTTTAACGTGTCACTGAATTTGCTTTATCCTTTGCTTGTTGACTCCCTGAAGGCGTTATTCCCAAAGACAAGCTGAACAATTATTTGACCAGCAATGTAAGTAAATTTTTAAGGATGGATTATATTATTACATACAGGAAAAGTCCCCATTATGTCCCATTAAAACCATGATGTGATTTCAGTGTGTACCTAGTGAAAGACAGGGTATGATGTAGAGAGAAAGTGTAGTCATTGGTGGAACTCAAAATAGAAAGCACTACTGAGTCACCAGCATCTGAGCAGTATTCATGATGCGCTGGCTTTGCTGTAGGTGGAAGTGTTTAAAAAATAAATAAAAAATGGAGGGGATCTGATTTTTTCCTTTATAGTATGAAATACAGGAATAGGGAATTGTTCAACTGTTCGCCATTTTCAATCCAATGTAGAGTCAAGTAAATACATAAAGTCTCACTCAGTTACATGTCAGATATTTATATTTAGTGAGTGAAAAGGACACAAATAAGTGCTGTTTCCCACCTGTCCTTTTCACACTGTGATCTCCAATTGTTTGATTCCAGTTTTCTGTCATATTGCTGTTGTTCAGTCAGAAAATTTGCTGTAATTTTGCAATGTGTCCCCACATAAATGACAGAAGAGTGATTTACACATTATTTCAAGGCACAATATTTGCTTGGTGTGAAATGGAACTTCTTTGTTCCTTCAACTATTCATGTAAAAAAAATTAGTTGTTGTATAATTAATGTCATACAAATTATGCCTAATGACACTAATTTGCATCATAGTTATGATATGTGCTATATTCAAATTAATCAATTCTACTTAATTTCGGATCTGTATTACAGCACCAATACAATTTTTGGTTGTTGTTGTTTTTTGTCTGAATTATTTATTTGCTATAATGGTTTCAGTCTGATTTCTTCATGTGTTGAGCTGGACAATCGTGGATTCGCTACTATTCTGTTTCATGCATTCTGTGATAAAGATTAAAGATAAAGAGTACTTTATTGTCATGACCACAGTGTAACATACATTAAAAAGTGGAAACACATTCTGTGTCTCCATGCCCCAGATGTGCAGAGAATAAATATAATAAAATATGAAAAATATATAAATATACAGATATATACCCATATGACAAACCTAATATATAACATATGCACAGTATGTACGTGTGCAGCATGGAGGTAGATGGGAGATATAACTAAAATAAGTAATGACATATATGTTAACTGTAATGTAATCTGATGGCCTGCGGAACAAAGCTGTTGCTGAATCTGGCAGTTCTGCATCTTATGCTGCTGTAGCATTTGCCAGATGGTAGGAGGGTAAACAGTTTCGTGTGTGGGGTGGGTGGGGTCGCTGATGATGCAGGTGGCTCTTTTGAAGTGGCAGGACAGGTATAAGGCCTGTATGGACCCTTGGGCTGATCCACAGATCTTCTCTGCTGTCTCAGAGCAGCTGCCGTACCAGATAATGATAACTTTGTTGTGATTTCAGGCTCTTAAAATAAAATTTAAATTGAAGTGAAGTGAACTGAATATGAAAAGAATTAATGATACACTGATTTTTCTTCAATAAGTGACTGAATTAACTTTAAATTTTTAACTCAGTTTACATTTTAGTTTTGGTTCAAATTGAGTTAATTTAGTGTTAAAGGGAATATTTCCAGATTTATCATCGCCACCCGCTGGTCAGTTTGGTTTAAAATTGACCCTTTGATGCATGAATTATGAGTGTTTTTATTGTTCTTTAGACATGAAAAAAGCAATGTGATTTAAAACTATTTAATGAAGATATTTTTTATGGAGTTAAAAAATTTCCACTCAGCTGAACAAGATGTGTTTAAGTTTTGAAGCAAAGAAACATGTATTTAAAATGCAATATCAGAAGACTATGAAATAAAACATTTAAATACAGGTTTTGTTTAAGAAGTTAATTACAGTCTGATGACAACAAGCACTTTATTTACAGGTAAACATGTTAGTGCTGATCAGGTATTAATAAGTTACAGTAATGATATGAACTGACTGATATACTATAATATTCTGTGTTATCTCAGGTTCAAATACATTGTTTTTATATTAAAGGTATTTGAGAAGTTTAAGTGTCTTGAGTCTTGTCTTATTATTGAGGGGCGATAGTGGATCCTAACCCAGTCCAGTTCAGAGCCTCTGCTTTAGTCTATATTTCAGTAATAAACAGAGATCGAACCTGACCTCAACATGTCGCCTGTTGTTGCATGTTGCTAATTGGGGCATAAGCCTTAGCCATTTTGTCCTCTGAGTTTATTAGGACAGATGTTGACGATTAACAAAAATCCTCTGGATAAAGATGGTTTGTGTAGTCGATGGGTGGCAACGGTGATGCTAAATCCTACAAGGTGTCCGTGATGCGGGGGTTCGATGTATAAATGACTTGCCTGCCCGCAACTCAGATTGCGAGAAATATATTTGAAAAGGATGGACCTGACCCGCTTCTCGACCCGCATTTTAAAAACAAGTCAATGGTCTTTATGAGCATCAAATGACCTCACTCACATACCTGCATTTATTTCTGTGTAAAATCTGATCGTTGTAAGTTAATATGTTGAGAAAATATGTTTGTCCTGCTTCAGCATCTAATCCAGGGTTAACCTGTAACCCAAAGAGCCATCTGAACCCAGTTTCCACAGAAAAGAAAACACTGGGAGCCACTCATCATCTTTAAAACCTTACTATTTTTGTTTGTATGTTTCCAGAGCTTCCACTCTCCCAACTTCATTCTCGTTGTATGTCACCTTCATGGAAATTCATTTAACAAAGAATATTTACCAGGTTACTTTATGTTTATGTTTATCTCAAACTACAAATGACCCAACCGACCGCAACCCGAATATCATTAAAAATATTTTTTAATGACTTGCACTCACTTTGGGTCAGCCTGCGCATCACTGATAGGTGTGGTCAAAAAGCTTAAACACATTGTCTAGGATGGATGAAAGTAGTTACGATTTACAAAAATAACGTGTAACACTAATTTCAGATTTTACTAGGAAGTAATGTAAAATCATTGGGTCGGTTTACATGACAGTTTTTAATTCTTGTTTAATTCAAAATGAAGGTTAATTCCTCTTTAAGATGTAAGAAGCTGTAAACACCTAATTCCAGTTGAAAATTATAATTCAAAATTAAACTGAATTCAGAGTAAAGTCACTGGTTTGCCTCGATCTTATTTCTGAATGTGATAAATCCTCTGACATGTAAACAGTTCATTCCACTTTAACATTATTCCTCTCAGGTCATTCTGTCCAATCAGAACCCTCTGTACCTCCAGCTCTGAAAGATGAATTAACACCCATGGAAACCTGTATTTAGGGTTAACATGCCCATGTAAACATGAAAGAAATAACTTTATTTCCTTCATTTATTTTGAATTCTAATTTGGAATTATAAAACACCATGTAAACATAGCAATTGTGTCTCAAGGGGTGTGAAAAATCATTAAATATACCTGTCTGTTCTGTCATAATTGCCATCATAATTTTCTCCGCTCCATTTGTTATCCTCACAATATATTTCTTCTGTTATTTTTTTTTTTTTTATGTTTTCATACATATTCCAAGTGTACATTAAGAATTAATAAGTATGGAAGCTAAAATATATATGATCGAGTATTAAAAAATAACAAGTGTAAGATCTGGAGTCAGTCAAAATGGAATCTCAGCGTTTTTCCTTTTACTGAACCCTGAAAAAACTGAAGTCGTTATAATTGGTCCTAAAGATGCGAGAGACTCCCTAACTGACCAGATAGTTACTCTGGACAACTTAAGTGTAACACCCAGTGCCACAGTTAAAAATTTAGGAGTTTTATTTGATCCAGATCTTTCATTCAAAATGCACATTAACCAAACTTGCAGAACAGCCTTCTTTCACCTGCGCAACATTAGCCAAAATTAGGAATATTCTGTCTAAAACGACTGCAGAAAAATTAATTCATGCATTTGTTACATCACGATTAGATTATTGTAACTCCTTACTTGTAGCATGTCCTAAATATTCCCTAAAAAGCTTGCAACTGGTTCAAAATGCAGCAGCAAGATTATTAACAGGATCAAATAGAAGAGAACACATCACGCCTGTGCTCCAAACCCTTCACTGGCTACCAGTTGAGTCTAGAATTGAATTTAAAATCCTCCTCCTTACATATAAAACCATTAATGGTATGGGCCCCTCTTATCTTAAAGATGATCTGGTTCCGTACCAACCCAATAGAACCCTTCGTTCTCAGAATGCAGGTTTACTGAAAGTTCCTAGGGTTTCTAAAAGTACAGTAGGAGCTAGAGCCTTTAGTTATCAGGCCCCTGTCTTATGGAATCAGCTTCCCTTTAATATTAAAAACGCCGAAACAGTCTCTACATTTAAAATTAGGCTTAAAACATTCCTGTTTGAGAAAGCCTATGGTCAGGTTAGTTAAAAATTATGTGACTCATATATCATGTATACATGATGTATGAGTCACAGTTCAGTCTAGGCTGCCCTAGGAGTTAGAATGCTGGGGGAAGTACAGACACTGAGTTCTTTCTTCTCTTTCTCTCCCTCACATCTGTTTCTGTAATTTTTATAACATATCTTTCTTACCAAGTCTGTTCATGACTAGTCACCTGGTGTCCCCTTTCCCCCCTCCCCCCCTGGGGGGAGTGGTGGCTCTCCTGACAGTGTCTGCACGGGAGCCATGGACGACAGGATCTGGAGTATCTCGCCTGTGCTGACCTGTGACCCCGGACCACCGCCCCTGCCTGTCTGGACCAGCCCCCCTTCCTGCATTTATACATGGACGTTCATCTATAGCCTGTCCGTCCATGGGAGTGGATCTCTCCTTCAATGTGGTTCTCCTCAAGATTTCTTCTTTTTCCCACTGGGTTTGGAAGTTTTTTCTTGCCGAGAAGGAGGGTCTAAGGACAGGGGATGCCTGGGACTTTTCATGTATTTCTGTAGTTGATTATGTTTTTGTAAAGCCCTCTGAGACGACTTTGTTGTGATTTAGGGCTTTATAAATAAAATTGAATTGAATTGAATTGAATCCACATGTGGACAGTTCCAGGGTTGCACTGTCAGTGATAACATGGGCTCTACCTTCTCCACTGTCAGACAGTGTGAACCTGTCACTCTGCCCCCTTCAGGAAATAACACAACGGTCGCTAAAGTTCAACGTGTGTCTCAAACTCAGAGACATTGCTCGTTTTTGCATGAGAGTTTTTATTCCTGTTTAATTTAGAATAAAAGATAATTCCTTTTTCAGATGACCATGTAAACACCTAATTCCAGGTGAAAATGATCATTCTGAACTATACTTCATTCTAAATAAAGTCACTGGTTTATTTCCATCTTAATTCCAAATTCAATCATTCCTCTGCCATATAAACAGTTAATTCCACTTTAACATTAATCCTGTCGTTCTGCACATGCTCCTGATCTTGTCACAATGATGCACATATTTTGTGTTGATGATGCACATATTCCACACTGACAATGTTAGCTTGTGGATTACTATGGTTCATTCAGTCGACCTGCTGCTTCGTAATTATCACAAAAATAAATGCAAAAATCGCATGTAGTACCTGGTCTAACATGTTGATAGTTGAAACAAACGCAAAACAGGAAGTGGCTGTTTTGTCCAATCAGAACCCTCTGTACCTCCAGCTCTTAAAAGCCCTATTAACTAGAGCAGAATATTCAGTTAAATTCAATTCAATTTTATTTATAAAGCCCCAAATCACAACAAAGTTGTCTCACAGGGCTTTAGAGAACCACAATCAACTACAGAGATATATGAATAGTCCCAAGCATCCCCTGTCCTTCCCTCCTTCTCGGCAAGAACAAACTTCAAAACCCAGTGGGAAAAAGAAGAAATCTTGAGGAGAACCACACTGAAGGACAGATCCACTCCCATGGACGGACAGACTATAGATGAATCCAAGTCAATCCAAGTTTCCATGGAAACATGAAAGAAAAAGCTTTAATTCTGAATTATTTTATTCCAAATAAATAATTTGGTATTAAAAAACATCATGTAAATGTAGCAGTTGTGTTAGAGAAATATTATATTAGACTATTCTCTGTAAACATCAGATCTCATGGTTGTGATAACACGTTATGTTGAAGGTTAGACGGGTATGTGACCATTTCTTGTCAGTCTGTGTTTTCTGTCCAGCCTGGGACCAGAACTGCCTGTTTTGTTTTGTTTTGGGGTTTTTTTGGGGGGGGTGTACCTGAGCCAATAGTGAACTTGAACCACATCATTATGTTTGGACACTTGGACCAATGAATGTATTATTTATATTATGTTACAAGAACTTAGAACCAGTCAACTGCCGCATCATCTTTCTGTTTGTACTTGACTCCTTACAAGTGAAACATCAATCACCATCAATTTCACCAAAAAATGAAAAGTTGTGCTTATTTCAGGTGTAGTGAAATTTGTATATCATGCAAAACTTTAACAGAAAGATCTTTTTGCGCAACTACAATCACGTGAACAGAAAAAAAAGATTATAATGAATGTTACAACCAGCGAAGAAGAAGAGATGAAGAAAGGGTTGAACATTTCAACAATTTAATTTTAACATCACTATAGTAATAGTCGTATAGTAGTAAGTAAAGTTAATGGTAAGTCACAGAGGGAGTAGAGTACGTTTGCAAACAATGGGTTGCTCTGAGTAAGCTGATTTTCTATTCATTTAAGGAAGACTCATATTTATTATTATTATTATTATTATTATTATTATTATTATTATTATTATTATTATTATTATTATTATTATTATTATTATTATTATTATCATGCCATAATTAAAAACCTCTGTCCTATTGTAATCAGACTTTTAAAAAAAATATTATTGCACTGTTTCTGAACTAACATGGTTTTACATCCCTGCATCAGCATCAGTACAAAGTCATTTATTTTCCACTTGCCTTGTGTTTCTTTGGTGTGACTTTCTTTCACAGCCACAGTTGGAACATCCTCCACTGCTTAGGTATTTCCCTGGGTCGTGGGGTTTTCGTGGGAGCCATCACTACACGTCTAAATCAGTTTTTTTTTCCTACTACAGAGTAAAGGGTGTCATGTTCTGTAAGTGTCCTCACATGCAGATCCACAGCTCCACTGTCACGCAAGAAAACAAGACACTTGAGTCCACTCCACAGCCCATGTTCCACAGCACATAACCGTTCACAGCCTCCGTGTTCGGACAGACCCAGTCCAAAGGATCTGTTGAATGCATGTCCCACCCCACGTCCACGTCCACACAGTAGCCAGTGCCAGTGTGAGCATCTTCCCCCGCTGTTCCTCGGATAGACAGAGGAACCCGTGGGAGTGATCCAGCCCTCCTCACATCACTGATCCACGACACGGGTGGACATGTTTTCCCTGCCTTTCCCTCCCCCCTGGTACTTGTGTCTGTTTTATTGTTGTCACTGGTGGAGTGGGCTGCAGGGAAAGGGTTAACACTGCTCACTCCTCTGCAATGCCAGAGCTCCGTCCACTCCCACGGCAGATGGGTTTCACCCACTACACCAGGAAATCCCGCTCAGAGGAGTGATGTTAAGGTACCACTGATTTTCTTTCTGATCTGATATAGTCTACTGTGGAAAATTCAAGTTGGTAACGATGATACTGATCCTGATACTGATGCTGATATTTTATGCGACTACATTTAATATGTCTTTTAAATAAAAATAAAAAAAGTAGAATATTTGAAATCATAGCTTCCTTAAGAATACAAGGCAGTGATTTGTTGGTTTATTTATTTTAATTGAGGTAGAAAATCATATTATTGAGGTAGAAAATAGAAATAGACAAAAGAAAAACACTTTTTAATACATTTGAATCTATGTTTTTAACATGTGTTTTAATAGATGTTAAAATCTTTGTGAATTTTATCAGTTTTTTAAACACATTTTCACACCTGTATATGTTTTTAACTGAATGCTTTGGTCATTTTAATCGCTCACACCTTGACCATTTCTACAGTGGCTCTGTGGCCTTGGCACGTTCAAGTGCAACATCTAAAGATGATGTTAAGGCTGATTCTTGACAGGTTGTGGCTTTTGTGAAAAATTGCTGCTGTTTGACCTACGTTTGATTTGAGGTCGAAGACGACAGTGGCTCTGGCAGCTCCAGTGTACTTCTCGTATTTAACCTTATGTAAGGTATTGTAACAGCGATTTAAGTTGTTATTTTTTGGGTGCTGATAATGTGTCCAAGCAAACTAACAGTGTTTGTCCTTTGAATTCAGTGAATTCAGTACTCTTCTTCCCATTTTGGCTGAAAAATGGAATTTTCTCTTTTTGCAACTAACCTTCTTCTTTGCTGATAGGCCCAGGCCCTGCTATTGTTTGCGTATGGTGACCTCTATCGCTAAACAGTAGAATTACACTTAAAAAAAAAATAAATAAATAAATAAATAAATATATATATATATATATATATATATATATATATATATATATATATATATATATATATATATATATATATATATATATATATAAATTATTGGCATTATCTATTAATCTACTCCAGTTGCCCATGTACGCATTAGAATGATTGTGGATTAGGTTAGACCTTTATGCAGGAGGCTACACTTCTCTGTCCTCACATATTGCTTTAAAAATTTAGCCTCCCGATATGGGGTTGTGTGTCCCGAGTCCTGACAAAAATCTGTCAGGACATGATGAATACTAAACATCGCTTTGACCACTACCTTGTGTATTGTGACTAATGGCAACATGCAGATAGCCAGTGTTCTGTCAAATTGTCCTACTTCCGCGAAATGTTCTACCATAGGTTGAAATGATACGTCTGACCATCTGTGCTGCCTCATCAGAAAATCATAGCATGTGCTTCCAGTTTTTTTAAATCACTGTCTTAATGTTTTTTTTTCCTGCAACTATGATGTTTAAACACAGACAATGACCTGTTTAGGAATAAAACATAGATGCATGCAGGATGCAGGTCATTCCTAATGACTCGCACACAAGATAGAACATGTCACTGGGTTAGACTGAGGACAAAATATTTAACACTTTTCTGTCAGTACAGCTGATTGATAGGACAAAAATCTGTGCATGCGCAGTATTGCTTGGTAGGAACTCAATGGGTAGAAAGGATTTACAGAATCTTCGTCAAATTCTCAGGTCTCTAAATTCTCAGTTGCCATCTACAAACTGTCCTATAGAAAATGGAATAACCTGAAATTAATAAAATAAATGCAATTTTAACAATATTGTATTTCAGTTCATCACCTCCACATGTACATTATAATGTACAGATCACATTAGATCTACAAATATACACAACATTTAGTAACAGGCAGAATATTAGTATAATTATACTTGGAATTATACTTCATTGTCTTAACAAATTCCAGGCTGCATATGTTTTGCGTTTTTTTAAAGGTTAGTTTGAAAAACAAAGATATATTAGGAGTTATTTAAATAACTTTATTTAAAGGTTATTATAATATTTGACCCACTGGAGACTGACTTCAGCTGAATGTGGAGCCTGAACTAAAGTGATTTGAATCCCCACTGTTTTTTGTGGCAAAGTAACACTGTTTAGGATGTTGTAGTACATCTGTATTTTTATATAAATCTAAATGGATCCATGGAGACAGACAGAGTCCACATGATCTACACAATATCATGGCTTTGTCTCCATGGCAGCAGGGTTTTTTTCATATATGAGTTTCACATGAATGTAAAGGAGCACAGCCTTCCACTTTATAATATGCATTGGAAGTGGTTATGTAACTGGACTAATATTTACTAAATATGGACACTATATAGCAAATATGCCCGTGTTAACACCCATAAAGTGTCTATATGTCTCCACACTATGCGGTCTTAAATTAACACTTTAGAAATGTTAAAAATGTAACACTCATTTTTTCATCAGTGGGCGGGTCTTAACACCTGATTGGTTCTCCTTGCACATCAAGTCAAGTCAAATGGATTCCAGATAAAGGATTGATGCAGTTGGTGACCCTTGATCTCGTGAAACAGTCTAATCAACGCCACCCATACACTGGGTGGCGTTATTAACTTATACGTTTTTTTGGATACTTTAGTAAACTAACATTTATTGACAACTGATAAACTCTAGACTCTTGGTCAGACACTCCCAATGTAGTGGATTTGATGAGATTTACATTGACTTTAATGGGTGAGGTTGACAGATAAAATACATTCTTGATCCACTGCAACACAAGGACTATGAACTAATTAATTAATTTATGAAATAACAATTTGTATTTTAATGAATTAATGATACATTTTTAATAACACATTTATGTATTTAATTCCAATTTTAATTAATTAATTAGATGTAATTAATTATTTAATGATGTATTTATTCATTTAACTTTGGCACTTTTAGTCCTCCATACTCCTAAACTATTTGGTATAATGACTCTGTTTTATCAGCCTAGGAGCTCTAAAAAACACCCTAAATACAATTTTTACTGAGACTGAAAAATATTTCAGTTGAATCTGTCAGTGAAGGGGCTTTCCACCGGCTGAAGTGTGGCTCCACCTGTTCATTCCTGACCCAGGAGGACGACAGCACACTCAGGAAACTATCCCACACATTGGACAAGGGCCACAGTCACACCAAGTTCTCAGTATTAGGTCTCACAAAACTGTAGAATTACCCAAGTATGAAACAGGCAATAGAACAGAGGTGTAAAACATATGGCCCGTGGGCCAAAACCGGACCACCACAGAGTCTGATCCACAGCCTGTGGAATGTATGTGGGTACTTCCAAGAAACTGGGCTTATTTTGGTATCTGGCATTTTTCCAGCTTTTTAGACCTAATAATAAAAGGTAAATGCAGACATATTTTGCCTCCAGGTTGAACATAATGATGACCTCAGATAAATGCAAATAATTGATATTCTTGTTCTGAGCCATCCCATAATGAATGAATTTGTAATCAAATATTGGTGCCAAAAATAGGACCCAAATATGGACAGTTAAATATACCCAGGTGTTAGTGCCATAGATCTGAAAACATGGCTGATTAAATAAAGACACTCTGTTAAATGTTTCGATCCGAAAGGGGTTTTTGGGTTTTTCATCAATTTACATCTGGTTCCAGGTTTGGTGTGGAACCCGTCATGTCTCCTGGTGTTACATGGAGAACCTGATCAGTTAAACACATAAATCACAAATGATTTTGCAACAGCAACCATTCTGCCTTGGAAAACATGGCTGTAAATGGTCTCATGTAGACTAAAAGATATACAAAATAATGTCTTTAATCTACATCAATCTATGTCTCATTTCAGGTTTGATGTGGAACCCGTCGTGTTCACTCATGTTATGACGCAGAAGCTGCCCATTTAAACACAGATTAATCATGAATGACTTTGTAGCAGCAATAATTTTTGAGAAACTACTTAAAATCCTAAAATGTACCTGTGAGAGATTAAAAAGAATAGCACCAGAGAATGCAGACTCTGCTAAGGCAGATCAACCCGCACCCACACACACACACACTTCTGTGAGTAGTGGTCTACCTCGACTGCCCCCCCTACAAATCACACATATGTGCCCCCCCAATACACATACACACACACATATACACACACACACATACCGATCTCCACCAATCAACACCTACATTGAATCAGTTGCTTCTTGTTCCTATATCAACATTTCCTGAAATTTTCAGCCAAATCCATCCACAATTATTTGAGTTGTGTTGCTCGCTAACTTACAAACAAACAAACAAACACATAAATGCCAGTGAAAAAGTCAAAATAATGCAAAAATAATAATAAAAACATTTTAGCAGAAAAATAGTTTCTCTTTCATCTCAAGATGCAATTATTTTAAAATAGACCCAAAGTGCTTCCAAACTTGCTTCATAACATTAGTCTACATATAGTGTGAATGTTTAGCCCCATGTTGTGTTTTTAGGACCAGTTTCATAGAAGCAATCATTTGTGAAACATAAAAATTACAATTGTCCTTTTTACATGGGAGTTTTTATTTCTGTTTAATTCTGAATAAAAGTGATTTCCTCGTTGAAAATGAGAATTCTGAATTAAATTTAATTCCGAATAAAGTCACTGGTTTATACCAATCTTAATTCTATTTGATAATTCCTCTGCTATATAAACAGTTAATTCTACTTTAACATTATTCCTGTCATTCTGCACATGATCTCATTGTGATGACACATATTCCACCCTGTCGGCATTAGTTTTTTTATTCCTATGGTTGATTCAGTTGAGCTGCTGCTTAGTAATTATCACAAAAATAAATGGAAACAGAAAGTGGGTATGATCGTTTTCTTCCAGTAGACATCCAGGCAATAAGCAGCCATTTTGTCCAATCAGAACCCTCTGTACTTCCAGCTGTTAAAGCCCAATTAACAAGAGCGGAATACACCTGTGTCACATAGAAACCTTTATTTGGGATTGATATGTCCATGTAAATATGAAAGAAATAGCTTTAATTCTGATTTATTTTATTCCAAATACATAATTTTGAATTTAAAAATATTTAATTATAAGGGTCTGTACATGTGGACCCCTACATTGCCATGTCGAAATATTAAGTGTTAACAACAGCAAATTATATTTATGTAATGCTTTTTACACAGTGCTTGCACTTGATACTTTACAGAACAGAGAATATATTTATCAGTAAAAAAAAATAATAAAAAAATAACTTAAATATTCAAAAACTAACAGACAATAAAATGAAACCTTTACTGTGCCTACTGTAGGAATCACCCTAATCAGTGATTAGTAATCACCACTCCAAGATGGTGGCTGTAGTTCTCGCGTCCTTCAAATAAGACAATAAAATGACTGTAAAATGACTTCACTATGCAAGTTAGAGGTTTACAAGGTCAGTAAATGATCATCTAATTTTAATATTATAAATGTGCATGAGTTTCTAATGAATGATGTGGGACAAGAAAGAGATAAAAAGTGAGAAGAAAAACTAGTTCTTTTAATGTCCCAATTCCAACTGTCCTCTTCAGCGTGGGGACTGGTTAAAGCACTGTTATTCAACCTTGGGATCAGTTCTCCATCTGGGGTCACCTGAAATTTATAGTAACTGCTCACTCGCCCACTCGTCATCTGAACCCGCTTTATCCTCAGGGCGCGGGGGTCACTACAATGGGCGAAGGCAGGGTACACCCTGTATGAGTCTCCAGTTCATCTCAGGGCTGAACATATATAGACAAACAATCACTCTCACATTCACACCTATGGACAATTTAGATTAACCAATGAACCATAACCAGTAACCAGTGCATGTGTTTGGATGGTGGGAGGAAACTGGAGAAAACTCACGTGGACACGAGGAGAACATGCAAACTCCACACAGAAAGGTCTGGTGTGGGATTCGAACCAGGGTCCTTGTTGCTGTGAGGCACAAGTGCTAACCACTGCACCACCGTGCAGCCCTTATAGTAACTGATAAAAATAAAATTAAAAATGACTAAGTCCCAGAGACAATCAGAATCCATAACAGAGTTAGTTTCACACTCAAGTGTGTGAAACTAAAACACTGTGGTACCGTTTTATCTGAAGTTCATCTCTAGTTTCAGATGCTGCAGCTCTTTCATAATTCAGTTTGAGTTATTTTTTGTTCAGTATTAATTGTAAGTCTTGTAAATACAAGCTGGACTGTTCATATCCTGACCAAGGAAAATAAAACCCTCCCTTTGTGCGATAACCTACACCTGGCTTTTCTGCCTCTATCCATAATAATATACATTAAATAGACAGAATGTTCTCCCAAATTAACCTGTAACATAATACAG
Organism: Siphamia tubifer; assembly: GCA_020466265.1. NCBI lineage: Eukaryota > Metazoa > Chordata > Actinopteri > Kurtiformes > Apogonidae > Siphamia > Siphamia tubifer. The sequence continues at coordinate 9,375,843 of CM035803.1, forward strand.
AATTAAATTTAATCCTGAATAAAGTAATTGGTTTATTCCAATCTTAATTCACAATCTGATAATTCCTCTGCCATGTAAACAGTTAATTCCACTTCAACATTATTCCTATCATTCTGCACATGCTCCTGATCTTGTTTTTTTTTTACTAAGGTTCTCATCATTCTTGTGTGAAAGGGTTAAAATAAATAAATAATACATAATTCTGTTTAGGGTGGTCTGCAACTGACAGCAAAAGTGCTAAATTGGCATTAGTGAACTTCAACATGACCCTTCACAGAGAGATCGAACCTGTCGACGTCCTTCAGCTATGGCTGTTCAAGACATAGACAGACAGACAGACAGACAGACAGACAGACAGATAGACAGATAGATAGTTTTTTCTTAACATTTGTGATTTTACATTGTCATTCTATGCAGCGTTAAATGTTTTTTTCTTTTACCAGGAGATAGAAACTAGCAATAGCTACTATCTCCTTATGTCAATCATTAGCTACTACAACTTGTAGAACATGTAGAAGATATACTATGTAATTTGTTTTGTCCCTAACAAATAAACATTACACAAAATAAAATATAGATACTGCAGTCTGTAGTTGCAACAGCATGACAGATATTATGAATATACTGTAAGATAAGAGAAAATATAGTTTGTATAATGAATAAGAAGAATTTAAAAAAGACCTGTAAAAAATGTGGACAAACAAGATCAAACCGTAAAAGGTGTAAAAAATAACCTGTAATGTACACAGTAACATGTCATTTTTCAGTAAGACAGATGCACTGTTTAGGATAAGAACATCAGAAAACACTGGGTGATGACTAAAACAGTTTCTATAAACCAAACTTCATCCACTTTTTATATATATACTGTATATACTGTCAGGGTCTTATGGGGCTTAGTGTGATATTTGAAGGTATTATTTTTAGTACATTGCTTTTATTTGATAACAGTTCTTATTTCTGAATCTGAATCTAAGTATCTTTTATTGTCACTGAACTCATGTTACAATGAAATTATGCACACAGACACACATTTATACATATTATATTATTCGTACACATACATACAATAAATATACAAAAATGTAAAACTTTAAAACCCCAGGCCATGTATATGTCTGCCCGTGGATGCTAAAAGTAGTTATGTGTGAAGGAGACTTATTGCCCACATTTTTGATTATTTATTATTGTTGTTGTCTTTACTGTATGAGTTTTTATGGTTTTATTGCATGGGTTTTTACAGTTTTATTTATACTCTTATTAGTTTTATTCATTTTTTTGCATTTCATTTTATTCTTCTCTGCAGTTTCTAACTTTTAGTCTCATCTGTATTTTATTCTATTTTTAATTATTGTCCGTACAGCACTTTGTTCCACTGTAGATGGTTTAAAGCGTTCTATAAATAAAGTTGGATTGGATTAGTTATTAATCTATTAATTTATTTGTCCATGAGTCCAGCAATTGAAATAAGTGAAAGTGACAGACAGTACATGTTCTGGAGATATTCTCTGAACTATAGGAACAACGTCGGAGGTCAATTATGGACCTGCCAACAACATCATAAGACACGGCAGACGTGTTTATGTACAGCCCATGTTGTGGATCACATTTGGACATTTCCCTGATCAGCGGAGGGAAAAGAATCATAGAGGCCTCGGCTAAAATTAGCAGTGATGTCTTCCTGTGTAACAGGACCTGCTATAACATCACAAAAATCTAAGGCCTGGCACATTCTGTTGTATAAATAACTGTGCAGAGATGGTGGACGAGTGTGGGGGGGGGGCATTTTCAAAGAGGGAGAGAGAAAGGGAGGGAGGGAGAAAAAGGCTGTAGAGTTTAGCACTGAGTGATGGGACAGCTGGAGACACCAGAAACACATGCTGAGATGGGAGGGAAGTAAAATGAAGTTTAAAATTCACAGAAAAGAATAGAACACAAGTACTTTATTGATCCCACAATTGGGAAATTGCTTTGTAACAACAGCATTAAACATACAAGTAAAACAGACAAAGTTGGTTACCACTGATGTCCTTTTCGATCCGATACTGAGTAAAGTTTATGCTGATATCAGTGATACAAGATCATATTTATTTATTTATTATTCTAAAAATTATGGTGATTGTTCATTTGCAGTTTTTGTCTGTAGAATGTGCTTCCAGCACAGCTACAATCAATGACTGAGCTACAGTAGCTGTTTTTAAAGCTCAGTTCAAAACATATCTATTTAGCCGAGCATTTGACATGTAGCCGTCTGACCATGTCTCTTTTATGATGTTATGGTTTTATAACTTGTTTTATCTTTGTTTTTATGTTGGTTTTATAATTGTTACTTTTTATTGTTTTTATCTTATTTTGGAAAACACCTTGTGCACTTTTTTGGTGTTGTAAAGTGCTATATAAATAACATTTGATTGATTGATATTTACTGTTATCTCCATTAGTTTGTTTTGGGGGTTTTTTTTTTGCTCAGAACCTCTCCTGCCTTTGAAAACTCTCTCTGCTGCACTGACACATGACACACTTACCCAGGTGGAAGAAAAAGTAGTCCCACCAACCATTTACACAACAAGTCATTTAGACAACATCTCAACAGTTTAGTTACTTTTCACTGTGTTCCTGTTAAGGATAAACCTTACCTGAAATGACTTAAGTATCAAACGTATTGATATTTTTAACTGGGAATTTATTTTAGAGCAGAAAGTTCTGGTATTGGAGCAGTGACGTGCAGTGAGGTCTGTGGCAAGTGAGGCACTGACTTTTTCTAAATCAGATTTTCAAATACACCAAACATTTGCTAAATACCTATTAGTTTCATATCTCATTGCAGCATTATTTATATGAAGTACATATTTTAATATGAATATTTGGTCAAGGAAGAATGAACATTGAATGGGGGCAACTTCTACAAAACACCACGGTGGACACCACAGGGGGGTACCATACACAAAACTAAACACACGGCAGATGCGCACAAACCACCACGGTGGAAGCTCTGGTGTCGGTCGTCCATTCTTTATCAAGTTTTTCCTTGAAAATCCAACATTGAAAATCCTTTCAGTTTAGCTATAACATCCTGATCCTCCATGGTTTTAGATGAAGCCAACAATAACACAACAACAACGATTCGTAACCTAGTAACCAGATAAAACTGAGTTCACGTAGATGACGCCCTCTACTGTGGCAGAGTTACTGCCTGCCTTTTCAGTTTGTAAAATTGTTAACACTGCATGAGTGGAAACACACATTATAAGGAAAGTGAGGCCATATAACAGACATATCTAAAGTGTCTTTATAAACGTCTTTATACAGCTTTACGTTGTTGGCATGCACAGAGTAAGCACAAAGGGCACGTGCTCGAATAGTTAACAAGGGATTGCGCAATCTGTAGTGAGGCATGGCTTTGAGCTGCCTCAGCTCACTGCATATTCATTGCAGTTGAATAGGAAACAAGCAAATACGGCGATCTTGGTCACGAAAATGATTGAAAGCATTCGAATCATATGGACATATCACATGTCCGACACAGCACAGACTGTGTCGGACTGCATGGATATTTTAGGATCGATCTAAACATTACTACAAAACAAGTAGGTAAGTGAGGTGCAAAGACATATTAAAGTGACAATACATAGATATATAACTGAATAAAGTAGTAAGAATAGAGTTACAGTATCATTTACAGGAATTGCATAGTGTAAAACAGACATAAAATGTGTAATTATTTATGGTTTTGATTTATTGTACAATGTGATGGCTTGTGGGAGGAAAGCGGAAAAAACTTCTATCAGGTTTTTAGACACTGAGGAGAAAACATGGGATGTACACAATCTATGGCCTGAAATGAAACAGACACTTTAGAAGCAAAACACTCAGTCCAAGCTTAGGGTTAGGCATGGCCGTTGCACCCGCGGGGGATGGGGGTGTTGCGACACCCCCGCTTCTCCAACCAGATGATTTCATACCCCCCACTTTTTCCAGATTTTATATATTGTATCGTTACTGGATCCAGGAAACGGACGGAGAGTTGGTCTCACCTACTTTTTATTTCAGGATAAACGGTTACAATATCTATGGTTTAAACTGTTCGCCCGCCCGGGCAGCACAACAGCATATTTAAATGAAGCGCACCTCAGTTCGCCGGTAATGTAAACAGCTCTTCTTCACTGTGTTAGCAAACAGTCATCAACCAGTAAGTAATGAGAAATGTTGCCGTTGTTAAAGTAAGTTAACTAAAGTATGTCTTGTTCTGTGTCATTTACCCTAAGACAAACTTTTTTCACTGATGTTCCCCCTGAGAAACATATTCTTAGTCGTCTCCTCTGACATGGGCAAAACATTTTTGTTAGAAGAAAGAGGTACAGTGTCTGTAAAATCAGTGTCTGATTTTTTTCAAATGCTTTTTATCTAATAATTTCTGCTTTTTATCTAATTTTGACTTTTTTTAATCACATTTTTACTTTTTATCTAATAATTTTGAATTGAGGAAAAACACATTTTTGTTTTTTGGCCATATATTACTTTTTTAATATAAAAAATGTAATCCTTAATGGATAATTGTTTGCTAATTTTCCAATGATAGACTCAGAAAAATGTGCTCATGTGTCACAACCTAGAACATTTTAAATGGCTGTGACACACTTGGGGTTAGGGTTAATCCTTCTGAGAGCAAGGAAACATCTGGACTTTTCTACAGTCAACAAATGCTTTGATTAGAAATGGAACAACGTAACATTTTTTCAGATAAAATTTTAAGTTTGTTCTTTTTATATAGAATGTCCTTTGCAGTGAACAGCTTTTTTTTTAGTAAAAATCTGGAGTGGAGTGTACAGAGTACAAACTGTCACAAATGAACATCTAAAATGAAGATAAAAACAGTAAATCTGAGGAAAAAGAAGTCAAATATCAGCGGGAAAATTTCACTAGATGAGATTTCTTGGATAGTTAAACATATCTGTATAAGCATGTTGATGAACATTTAAAATAAGAAATTAACTCTTAAAACAAGAACAATTATGTAACACTTCTAAATCTAAGTTTGTTTTTTATTTAGCTAAGAACCAAATAATTTGCAGTGCAAAATTAAATGCTTCAGTGGGTCTTAGGACGATATAGAAGTAAAACTAATTCCAACTGCATACATTTATATGAATTTCCATTTTTATCATGAAAGATTGTTGTTTTGGTTTTTTTTGATGATGATGGTGATAGCTGAGTATGAAACACACAGTGAACAGTTCGTTAACCCCCAACACAATTAGACTTGTTTTATGCAGTTTTGTCTATAAATACACATCTATACATATCATTACACTGGAAAAAATCTAATTCTTACCCAGAAATTAATTTTATTATTATGTATAAAGTTCATGACCACATATGGGGAATATGTGTTAACAGGATATGTTCCAGCCTTGGAAAAGTGATTAGGGGGACATTTTGAGGGAAATGAAGTTGAGAATAAATTCAAAAAGCCAGTGTGTTACATCTGGCTCAAAATCTAAAAAAGAATCTACTTCAATTTGTACATTTAAAAGAGGATGTATAAATCAAATATAATAACAAAATACAGAACATTATCTGAATAAATGAAAATGTATTTATAATGTCGAAGAATGCATAAAATAAGATATTATTGCAGTAAATTAATATAGACTATCTATTAAATCCTGGATTTGTAGTATATTTAAAGTACATATAAATATACTTATAGTTGATTATACAAATCAAATTGTGTGAGGTGACTTTTTTTTAGTCATCCAGATGGAGATCTGCGTTCAACAAACTGTTGGAATTGATGAAACATTCAACCCTTTCTTGAACAGAGAGCTCCATCATCTAGAGGGCTAGAAAAAAATCAATTAATGTTTCATAAAGCCTCATTTGCTCATCACTAAATATTAAGGCTCTAGTTTCCAGGCGCTGCGCAGGGTGCGCAACCTGGCGGACCCTGCGCAGCGCTAGTTTCCAGCTGGCGCAGAGCAGTTTGGTAGTTTGGCAGACCCTGGTGCGCCCAGATGGGTGTGGCGACACACTTGTGGGAGGTGACCACAGATTTAACTTGGCGCAGTGACAGATTCGATTTTAGACAGTGCGCCAAGCTCGCCAGCTGAGGGTATGCCTAAATGCGGCGCAGCCAGATTAGTGGTAGATTGGCAGACCGGCACGCAGAGCATTACCACAACCTCACAGACATGTGTCAGACACATTTCAATGCAATTAATAACCTCAACAACTATTCTACTGATCGGTGGTTCTATTTTCAGGTTTAATTTCATTAGGTATAGATTTGGGGTTATTTTTTTCAATCATCAATATTTGAAATAACAGGAATAAAAGTACAATGTCATTCTCAACATTGTTGCTCAGTTATGTTCACTTACATCCACAATAGTTCCCCTTTATAAAAAACATATTATATATACTTAAAAAGAAGAACATGTTACAACAACTGGAGAACGGAGAGGTTGACTTGCTTGAGTTGTCGTGGCGGGCCAAACTTACAAAAGTCGTCTGTATACACCTCGTTGGCGCAGCGTAGACCAGCTGCGCCGTGCTTGCACCAGGTATGCAAAACTAGAGCCTTTAGTCATCATGTCAAACACTGCAAAATAATTTATTCCAGATTGAAAGTTTATTTTTGGGGCTGAAAGAAATATAGTTACTTATGACTTTAATTTACTTTGATTTTGGCCAGAAGACACTGGAGAACAAACAGTCCAAACAGCAGAACCTCTGACAGACATACAGGTAGAACATATAGCTATGACAGTGATTAAAAAAAGGCTCATTGAAGATTAAGGAGCTGTTTACAGGACGATTGCAGCTAAAAATTAGAAATAATGCCTTTCATTTACATGAGAATATAGTTTTTATGGGTTGAAAACACTAAAATCTGAAGAAAAATCTTGAAAACTATCTGCTGTGTATTTCCATCTCACTGTCAAAAATGCTAAAATCTTGCTGTGACACATGATGCACCATCTACAGCCTGGCATGCATATCCAATCTAATTCCACATACTCTTGTGTCCCCATATGCACAGAGATTTCTTAATGACAACGCTCATGTAAATGTGGAGAAAAAGGTGAGACGGCAGTTTTGCATCTTATCTTCTGATCGTCTCCATATATCAAATATGCAGCAGGAAATTTAAGTAAAACAGCAACCCTCAGACTTCTCTACAACATCAATTAAACCATAAACAGCAGAAATATCTGTGTCGAAATAACTCATGACCCATTTCATCCTACGAATGTGTGGTTCCACTAGTGAACAGTGATCACACAAAAGTAAATCCTCTGCTGTAATAAAATATCCAACAGAGCCCAGAAATACAGAAGTAAGTAAAAAAAAAAAACAGGTACTGTATTTTTCGGACTACAATTTGCTATTTTTTTTTCCGAGTTTGGCCAGGGGTGCAACTTATACTCTGGAGAGTGAAATTGTGAAACTGTTTAACACATTATCATAGAATTTTGCATGTTATTTTAACACTAACAGGTGGCGCTGTAGGCCTGGGTATCTGTACCTGCTACTTCTGTACCTCTGAAAATGGATCATTTCAACATTAGAGGTAACTTATAAAAACAACTGAGAAAGACTGAATAAAAATGGCATTGAAAAGAAAATAATATTCTGCAGATTACAAGCTGAAAGTAGTGAAATATATGCAACTGAAAACAGTAATGGGGCAGCAGAAAGAATGTTTTGAGTGACGAAAAAACTTGTAAGGGACTGGACAGGAAGAATGAAATGAAGGTAATGAAATGAAGAAAACAAAAAAAGCTAATTCCGGGGTAAAAGCTATAGGTGGCTACAGCGAGAGGAACGAGTTGATACATGGGTGTTTGAACAACATGCTCCTGAGAGGCTCTAGTCATGATATATTTATATGAATAACTGTTCATATGTTACGTTAACATACCAGGCACGTTCTCAGTTTATTGTTTATGCATCACGTAATGTTAACTGAATGTGTCATGCTAGCATACCGTACATCTATTCAGCCTGTTGTTCTCTATTCTGTTTTTATTTTATTACCTTTCAAGATGAAATGTCTGTTTTTCGTGTTGGATTTTATCAAATACATTTCCCTCCATTGGAAAATACAGTATTTATTTTGCACTAGGTCACTGTTATGAAAAGCATGATTTATTTAAACACGTATTATAATTATTATTATTATTATTATTATTATTATTATTATTATTATTATTATTATTATTATTATTATTATTATTATTATTATTATTATTATTATTATTATTATTATTATTTTACCAATAATCATTTTGCTTTTGTGTTGCAGGGTTACAGTACATATGATAAAACAAACAAACAAAACAGAATTCAGGAGGATGAGAAAAACAGGTTAAAGCAGTAGAGTTAAGATACTCAGTATTGTGCTCAAAAGGCTTTAAACACATTTTTAAAATGAAACTACAATTCCAATATGACAAAAAAATGACTGTAATATTTGGAAGGTATGAAGTTGCAATATTTCAAGTTGGAAATACTATTTGAAGATATCAAATATTATAGTACTTACTAAAAAGGCAGAATATTACAAGAGGTTGTATTTATGTGGGAATAAAGTGCTTTGGCTCAATAGTATGAGTTATCCAAATTCTCTGCAGTAAAACAGTTGTTATTGAATTTAATCAACGTTATGTACAACTGAACCCATGCATTTGTTGTTTCATTACATTATTTGATGCAAAATAAAATTAGAAGAAAAAAAAAGTCATTTCACCCCCCTGCACATTATGCAGATACAAATAACTCATTCATTCATTTTCTTAACCCATTTTATCCTCACTAGGGTCACTGGAGTCTATCCCAGCTAGTTATGGGTAGTCCCTCATTTTCTCATGTGGCACCTCCCCTTTAGTCATCTGGTGCCCCCCCCCCCCCTCCCCCCTCACTATTTGAAAACGAGAGACAAACAATCACTCTCGTATTCAGACACTATGAACAATTTAGATGAATTTGTGCATGCGTTTGGCTGGTAGGAGGAGCCAGAGTACCTGCAGAGACCCCAGACGGGGTCTCTGCACATTTCTGACAAGCAAATGTAATGCTCTTGAAGCCCATTTTAAGACCTTTGAGTATAAAAAATAAGACCACTACCACAGAACAAATATGTTCTGAAAAAAAGCACACTCTTGGTCTGCAGAACCCACAGTATTTCTGCCTTTATCATAGCAGTTGGGGCGGATGCAGCTAAAGCACTTGTGTTGGAACCAGGAGACACTAAAGGCAAAGCTGGCGTTACACTTGCATTTGTGACGTTTGGGGTGAACATTGGCAGGGGGACTGTTGTTGCCTGACTAGGAGCATAGTGTGTATGCTTTTGCCCTTTCATGTGAGCGTCAAGGCCTTTACAGCCAATGGTCAAAATGCGATGTCTTTACAACATAGCGCTTCATATTCTGACATTAATTTTGAAAACCAACTGTTGTTTTTTGGCTCCTCAAACACACTTATCACTGAACTGAAAGTTCCCCGTCTTGGTTCATGTTCACATTGTCTGTTCCAACCACTTCTTCTTTGTCTGTTCGACTCAGTGACGTAAATGCTGGCTGAAAGAACACACTGCCCCCTGACGCTAGCTAAATAAAAAGCCAGACATATGTTTTTCATTAACCGTAGGTTACCCAGATAAAATGTCATTTAATGCCATACTTCAATAAATAGCTAAATATAATGCTTTTTAAGACCTTAAAAAACACATATTGATAATAAGACTTTTTAAGGATCTGTGGAGACCCTGCAGGAGAACATGCAAACTCCACACAGAAAGGCCCCACCCCCACTGACTGGTGTTGGGATCCAACCCAGGACCTTCCTGGTGTGAGGTACAAGCAGGGCTGTTTCTTCCTATAAATGAACTATGCGAATGCATGGGCCCCCCAAGCCATCAGGGGGCCCCAAAGCTGGATTTTTAGCCTTATCTGAGGACAGTTCAAATGCCTTTCCTTTATCTGTAGTTATTATCTCATGTTTATTACATCAGTTATATCCTTAAAAAAATAGATGTTGAATATGAATAAAATAAAGTGCAATAATAAGCTGTGGCTGGTGTTTTTGTAGCATTGTTAGCTCATATTTGTCACACATTTAATGCAGTGAGACATTGACAAGGATGATGGGAATGATTGACAGCTACCCACTTAACATTCTTCTTTATTAAATGAAATAAACACCGTAATGGCATCAACATGTATTTACCTCAGTGGTTGTTGTATTTTCTTATTCAAAGTAAACATTTTTAATAAACACTAAAAATCTGGTTTATTTATTGGTACACAGAGAATTGTTATTTTCCTTCTATTATAGTTTTTATCCATTTAATTTGCCTGAGTAGTTCAATTTAACATATTTAATTTTAGCAGCAGGTTGTTTTACACATGAAATCTAATTTTAAACTGTGGCCCTCCAAACAGCATCTTCGACATTTAGTAACTATTGGTAACGTTTTGTGCAGATGACAAGTGACTAGTGTCCACTGTGTTTTGATCCAATCCAAAATGTCTTAATTTACTTCAATTAGCAGGAATCCTGATGCACCCTGTCCTTTTTTTAGCTAAAGGATCTAATAATAAAGAAGCCAAAGTTAAATGAACCAGTGACAGCTGTGATGACGGCCTTGACATTTTAGTTAGTGCACATAGATCCATATACAGTGTGTGCTGCGTTGATGCTGCAGAGGTTTATATAATATATAAAGGACACATACGAGGTGGTTGTCATGTCATTTTTCTAAACCATCTGAAGCCGTCAAAGCACAAATGTGAGCATGATGCACAGAAAGAGGTTAGTTGATCAGGTTGGACATAGTTTTAGGACATAGAGGAGCTGAACTGATGTCCAACATGCCTGTTTGGACCAAATCTGTCCAAAGCAGCTGCAGTTTTTAGTCATGTGAACACAAATATTCTACATACATATACATAGAACTGACATTATTCGACCTCAGTCCTACAGCTCAACAGCAGAAATACAAGAAACACCTGCACTCCTGTGGTAGAGAATGTAACTGAAAATAAAAATATGCATTATTAGTACAAGATACCAAGGCTGGGAGGTAAGGTAAGGTAAGGTAAGGTAAGGTAAGGTAAGGTAAGGTAAGGTAAGGTAAGGTGAGGTAAGGTAAGGTAAGGTAAGGTAAGGTAAGGTGAGGTGAGGTAAGGTAAGGTAAGGTGAGGTAAGGTGAGGTAAGGTAAGGTAAGGTAAGGTAAGGTAAGGTAAGGTAAGGTAAGGTGAGGTAAGGTGAGGTAAGGTAAGGTAAGGTAAGGTAAGGTGAGGTAAGGTGAGGTAAGGTAAGGTAAGGTAAGGTAAGGTGAGGTGAGGTAAGGTGAGGTAAGGTGAGGTGAGGTGAGGTAAGGTGAGGTAAGGTAAGGTAAGGTGAGGTAAGGTAAGGTAAGGTAAGGTAAGGTAAGGTAAGGTGAGGTGAGGTAAGGTGAGGTAAGGTAAGGTAAGGTAAGGTGAGGTAAGGTGAGGTGAGGTGAGGTAAGGTGAGGTAAGGTAAGGTAAGGTAAGGTAAGGTAAGGTGAGGTGAGGTGAGGTAAGGTGAGGTAAGGTGAGGTGAGGTAAGGTGAGGTGAGGTGAGGTGAGGTGAGGTGAGGTGAGGTAAGGTGAGGTAAGGTAAGGTGAGGTGAGGTAAGGTAAGGTAAGGTAAGGTAAGGTAAGGTAAGGTAAGGTAAGGTAAGGTAAGGTAAGGTAAGGTAAGGTAAGGTGAGGTGAGGTAAGGTGAGGTAAGGTAAGGTGAGGTAAGGTGAGGTGAGGTGAGGTAAGGTGAGGTAAGGTAAGGTGAGGTGAGGTAAGGTAAGGTAAGGTAAGGTAAGGTAAGGTAAGGTAAGGTAAGGTAAGGTGAGGTGAGGTGAGGTGAGGTGAGGTGAGGTGAGGTGAGGTGAGGTGAGGTGAGGTGAGGTAAGGTAAGGTAGGATAAGTTAACACCTGATCACACAAAATCACACCTGAATTGAAAATTACAGAAAATATTAACAAGTATTAAGAGACGTTAAGTAACACACGAAGATGTTAAAATATGGAGGATATATTGAAAATATACACAGATGTAAAAATATATTTAAAAACTACTAAAAACACACAAAAATGTTAAGATGTCTTAAGAGAGATGTTAAAAAACACACAAAGATATTAGAATGTGTTTTAAAAAGATATTTAAGAACATATGGAGATGGAGATGAAGATGTTTAAAGTGTTTTAAAAATATGTTTAAGAAATTATAGATTGATTGGGGGCTCACTATCCTACAATTTGAAAACCATGTTTGAAAGTCATGTGATTTACATAGACCTGAAAATCACATGACCACCTAAACGAACTCTGTGATATGGCAGAGTGTGTATTTATATCTGAACAGCATCTGCACACTGTATATTACTGGACTGTACTAGATTTTATTGCAACTGCTGAACGGTGTTGCTAATATTTCTCACAGTAACAACAGTTGCTTTTCCATTGACCCTGAAATTGTGTGAATTTAATGTAAAAATGTCCCTAATAGGTAAACAACAATTTCACCAAACTCTTGTTTTTTGTGCTTGAAAATGGTGGTTCTTCATCTGTAGCAAAATTGGGATATTGTATAAAACTGCAACGGAAAGATGTTTTTGTGCAACTAGAATCACATGAAGAAGGAAAAAAAACAAAACAATGGATGTTCATAGATGTTACAACAGGCAAAGAAGAACAGTTTAAAACAAACATGGCATGGTATGTGTGGATACACCAGCAAACGCAATAATTAAAAAATTTTGTATAAGATAGAGGGGTAACAATCATTCTATTTTCACAACACAGAAAAACAAGCATTTTCCAGGACTTATACACAGCACTATGAGAGAAATTAATACATCTGTAAATCAACCTGATATTTATCTTTTTTGCCATGTTTATGGAAGGAATTCTCGGGTCAAATCTTATGATAACAAACAAACAAATCATCACATTTGTAATTTCATGGAAAATTTGACATTACACGCTCAATATTTAATAAATATCTGTACAGTTTTGTGCCCATATCGACTTATAAAAGCAATAACTGACCTCATGTTCTGTTCTGCAGCACCCAGGTTGTATTTAAACAAAAGGCACAAAACTGAAGCCAGGGTTCTGTTTCTATCAAGCGTGGGTTCTCCACAGGTGGGTTGTGGCCCAACGGTGGGTTGAATCAAGTGGGTCCCTCAGGACATGATAGAAACTGACAAAAATATATTTCCAGTGTACAGCAGTCTGATATTCATTATTAGTAATTTATTTCATTTGTCAGCCCTGCGATGAACTGGCGTCTCATACAGGGTGTACCCCGCCTTCGCCCATTGTAGCTGGATTAGGCCCCAGTGACCCCCGCGACCCTAGTGAGGATAAAGCGGGTTCAGATAATGAATGAATGGTTTACTGCATATAGAGAAGTGCATTATACTATTCTGGCTGTAACCATGGTAACAATTAACTGAATGGAGGCAGGCTAAGTTTACTTTGTCTATCGTAAGCAAGATGTTGAAATATAAATGATGACCTTGAGTGTGTTAAATATGGGTTTCCATACACTCGTAGTAAAACTGGTCTCAAATTCCAGTGAATATAATGAAACCATCCAAATAAAATCATTATTTTGAACCAAAGCAGTTTCCTAAAATGTTCAGTGTGTAAACTTATAGTATTCCTTACTCATCTTTTTAAGCACAAACAGCTGTGGGGTTCATTCACTGTTCTTTGTCCAGATTCTATAAATCTAGATTATGACTTTATGACCAATGGGAAAATGTGAAAACAGTCGAGAACCACTGATATAAAGATTCTGTGTAAAAGGAAGCTTGACCTTCTAGAGGACATACTGAGGGATATTTAGAAAAATGTTCTTTAAAAAATAAACTAAATAATACTCAGTTCATTCAACATGTTCGTATGTATTATTTTTAATAATGGATATAAAGGTTCATTAGATCACAACTGAATTTTGTTTTTATATCACATACACAGTTGAACAGTATCAACACTACAAAACAGATGTCCGTTTATTTTTATAATTGGTAATTATTTATAGCATGAGATTAAAATGTAGTGGCTTTATGACTGTTATATAATGGGACGATGTAAAATGCAAAATCAAACTATGGTCAGTTAACCCATAAAGGCCCAGTCTTACTTTTGTGGCAGTTCCCAAATACAATGTTGAATAAACTTCACCTTACTCAAATTAAATAATTTATTTATTTGATCATTTTAAAATAGAATAGACTTTTAGAATTATCATTGCACACAAGTTACAATGAAATTGCAATGAATTTATTCATGCCCATTTATTATCACATTATCTTCTGTAAACCATGTATTTTCCTGCAGTTAATTGGCTGATAATGTAGTGGTTCATTAAAGCTCAAAGTAAGTTGAAAGGTTTATTGTATCAAAATCAAGGAAAACTAAAGAAAAAGTATTTGTTTCTGGAAATATCTTAATAAGTGAACATAAGGGGCTATGTTATGTCCATCCATTGTCATTGATTCAAGTCCATTGGATTTACTGGTGAATCAATGTTGTTCCACAGTAACTACAGAGCCTCTGAACGTCCAAATGGGTCATATGTGATGACCATGAAAAGATGAAAAACTGTATTTTACACCAATTATTGTCATGCATTGAGAGGATCCGCGGTTTAGAAGTTATTAAATATTTTAGATCAGTCAGTGGTTTTATTTACCGGTTGCTGTTCGGGTCTTTAGGGGTTAACACTGATGGACATTACCTTCTCCCAGGTCCAACACAGCCAGGACAGCGCTGCTTCGAACCTCTCCCAGGTGATTGTTGGCAATGCAGGTGTAGAGGCCAGCATCAGTGGGTTTGCAGTCCCTAATCCACAGGCCTCCATATTCCTGGTTTTCCATGTTGAGCAGGTCATCGTTATGGTACCAGTACAGCGAGGGCTGGGGGTCTCCAGCCACAGTCACCTTCAGACGGATGTCGCAGCCGGTCCCTACAGCGGCATTCCTCATTTTGCGAACGAAGACCGGTGGAGAAGGGCTGGGATGAGACGAACCTCGAGGGTCCAGGACAACTTGATCCGGGGTGGCTTTGGCCCGTTTTGGGGGTATGATGGGGCTCGGGGGTGCCATAGCTTCATCTGCACCCTTTTTCAGGGCCATTTGTGCCTCAGCTTTTCTCATGATTGGACTAATGTGACAGATCCACCTCAAAGTCCTGCAACTGGTGCGGCTTTAACACTGACTTGGTCTTTGAACTCTTTTTGAATCTAAATATATGAAAAACATTAAGGTCTACAAATAAGTTGTTTATAAACTTACATTTTTCAGTGTAAGTTTGTCCGTCTACCTTTTGTTAAGACGCCACCTTTCTGCCATGTGTAAGTTTTCCCTCGAAATGCTTTCTTCTGATTTCAATTAGTCAAGAAATAGTTAATTACCATATAAATAAAGAGATAGAGATATCGCCTCTCTCCTGTCCAGTGGTATTTTTAGAGTAAGACCCCGAGGATCATGTTGCATTAACAGCTCCCTTCCCTTGACTTGTCTGTTGAAGTGGTGGCGTTGCTTTTCCTTTCCTTTTACGTGGCGTCCTCTGTCTGTCACCAGTGTGGAACTTCTTTGCAGATTAAAGAGTGTGTTAGTCACCACTGAGTGTCCTCTTCATTCCCAGCAGCCTTGAGCTCCACTCCTTCTTGGCTTCCTAGCATCAGGTCCTGTTCAGTAAGTTCCACAGTTCCTCCCTCCTCGTTGCCCCATGAGCTAAGCCTCCCCAGTCATGATCTACCCCCAACCTCTGCCAGTCAGTGTGAAGGGGGAAATGACAGTCGCAGCCCAGCAGCCCCACAATGACAGCTGCATGGTGATCTCTCTGCCTACTCACTTTAGACTCCCACCCCCTTTTTCATTTTTAGCCAACCTGAGGTCAGTAGCACATGTGAGATGGTGCAACACTTGGAGGAATGGTGGGGGTGGAGGGTTCAGGACACATATTCATTTGTAGGTCAAATGTAGGTTCTGACATTGGCATCCTGATTGTGTTGTAGAAAGTCATGAGATTGAAGATTCAAGAGATTTATTGTCACACACACAGGAAAAAAACCAAGTTTGATGCCACGCAGTGAAATTCTTAGATTGCATGTCAACGTGAGAAAAATAGTGGTAGTGAGGTTAAAAATAGTAAGACTAGACTGAAACTAAAGGTGAAAAACATACAGGTACAGTTGTTGAAAACATATGACAGCAGACAGTTTGATGAGATATTTGGCCTAATATGAAAAATATATTTAGAGAGATTTAGTTTTTGCAGTGTCAAGATGCAAACAGCCACTGGCGACCACATTAATTTTCTGATCTAAACTGTTTAATTCCTGTTGATTCATTAATCCTATCAATACATGTCAATAACGGTTGTAAAATACAATTATTCATCTTTTCATGGTCATCACATATGACCCATTTGGATGTTCAGAGGCTCCGTAGTTACCATAGAAACATTGTCATTGTGTTCACCAGTAAAACCCATGGAAATTGATTGACAGTGGTTGGACATGTTGGGTTTATGCTTACAGTATCGTCACACACACAGTAAAAAACACAAGTTTTATGCCACGCAGTGAAATTCTTAGATTGCATGCTTCCTGTCAACGTGAGAAAAATAGTAATAGTGAGCTTAAAAATAGTAAGACTAGACTGAAACTAAAGGTGAAGTAAAAACGCATGGAAATTGATTAATGACAGTTAATGACAGATTTGGTGAAAAGTTTTTGTTTTATTTTCTGTTTTGATATAATACCCCTCAACTTTACTCTGAGCTTTTAAAAACAACAATATTATGTAAGAAAATCAGTACCTGAACGCGTTCATTGAACGATCATTCATGAACTATATCATATTTTTGACGAACGTGAACGCTTCGTTCACTTTTGCCAAATGAACGGGAAGTTGTGAACACAGTTATTCTGGCAGTTATTGAACTGCGCTCTTATGTAGTTCATATTTCGTCCTTATGACGTTGTAATTATTGAGTCCTATAAGGAATAAAATGGGATCAAAACACAGTATTATCATAGATGTCATTTTTGTATTATTCTGAACAAATTTTGGCAACATAATGTTGTGGAATAGAATAATAATAATAATAATAATAATAATAATAATAATAATAATAAATGAGAAGCGTTTTGGGCGAGGCAGAGAGAGAGAGAGAGAGAGGGGTGCAGAGAGTTTTTGGGAGGGGAGAAAAAGAGTTAAATGTACAGAGTGTGACCGGTGACTAGAGCAGGTGTTGTCCCGTTCTTGGAAATAAACATTGAAAACGAAGCTCACTGGAACCACTCCTTGTGTTCTAAGAACCTGCAGAGGGAAGTTAACCCCGGGGTAAGGTACTTACTTCCGCCCTGGAGTTGCACGGCATTTTCCCCTGATTTTTTGACTACAGGATAACGTCAGAAACGGTTAATAATATGTTTACAATAATAACACAAAAAAGAATGAAAAAGTTCATTTTTGGATCCATGAGCTGAACTAATTCATATTGAGTAACTTGAACTGAACCTTGAACTAGTTCCTAATTAAGGTGAACTTTCCCAACACTGAAGAAAATACCTTATTTTTGCTGTAAATTTTAAACAACTGTAGATAATATTATAATAAATTGTGATAAATCACTTAAAAGTGTCATTCCATTGTTATTTCATTAATATTGCTGTGATCTCCGTTGTTATTGAATACATTGTGTATTGATTCTATTAAAAAAAAAAAAAAACATCTGGATTGTTTTGTTCCAAGCCATTTTTTCACAGTAGGAAAATGACTTGAGGTTGAACAACAGACTTTACCGGTACTTCCTCATACATGTCCATGAAGTGGTGACGAGGCATCTCTGATTGGCTCAGAATGCATGAAGGAACACTCCCCCCTCCCCTCTTGCTCTCCGTGTGTGTTCACTTTCACTAGAGTATCATCCAGCTAAGTTTCGTGCCGTTGCTTGTTCTGAAAACGTGCAGAGAAAAAAAAAACAAGGCTTTATTTCCACAGAAAGCACATGAACCAGTTTGATCTGCCATTTTTCTTTTCACATTTGTGCAGCAGCTATTGTGGTGCCATCTTCTCTTGTAGATGCTAATGCTAATGCTACTTCAGATTTGCTGCAATGGAGGACAGGTTTAACCCCACGTGGGTGACGCTAAAGTCCATCTGACATCAGATGGACCGGCTTTTTCTGGGTCCCTGGTTCTTCTCTTATTTTCTGTGAATGCGGTATGCAGCCAGTGGAGGTGACAAACCACTTTCAAAGGCAGCATGTGTTGGTAACTCCGGGTGACCCATCAGATTCCAAAAGGCAGCGTGGAAAAGTGGTTTTCAGCAGAATGACACCTTTAAGAAATAGTGAATAGAGATAACAAATTATTTGGAAATAAAAGTAGTGCAGAGTGTATATGGATAAACGTACGACTGATTCACTCATCCTTCTAATGATCACATGACCTCAGGTGACAAATTGAACTTAACTCTACCAGGTTATACTGTCTGGTCCAGACACCAGACAGGTGAGGGAGGAGGTCCGGGGTCACAGGTCAGCACAGGCGACTCACCACCGATCCTGTCGTTTTTAATTTCCTTATAGCAATTAAAGCAATACTATTACACTGGCTGTGACACAACACTACACTATTAAACTAATGCATGACAACACCTGAGTACAGTACAGTACTGTCTAAGGTTACTTACATGATATGTATTAAGAACATATTTGTATTATTTTGTCAGCAAACTTTTCAGATGCCATCTTAGTATAGCTAATAAACATGTTGCGTGGGTCAAAAGGACATGGCCCTCCACTACACATTTAATTTTTTAAAACGTTTCTTTTATTTTGTTCTGTAAGGGATAAAAAGAAAAAAAACAACGGTAATCAACTGACACTGCGGCACCGTCGTATGTACACAAAACAGCCTCTCGCGTGTTCTCTTGTTGTCTCTAAAATAATACACATATAAACAATCATATTACATATTAAACACAGAAAAACAATACAGAATACAAGAATTATATGAATTAATATTATTACTCTTAACGGTCGGTTTAACGTCTCGCGGCTACAACCTAGCCACTTTCCGAACCGTTATGTTTTCTAAGTAGAACAAACAAATAACACTTCACATTTGAACTACACTTATAAAACAATCTAATACATGTACGGAACAACTCCGACACTTGCTCTTTACCTGTAAGGGATAAAAAGAAAAAAAACAACGGCAATCAACTGACACTGCGGCACCGTAGTATGTACACAGAACAGCCTCTCGCGTGTTCTCTTGTTGTCTCACGAGACTACCTGTGCCCTTTACCAGTGTCACCAACGCGTCCTCTGCTGGTCGGAGTTGGCTACTGCATATTGACCTACACATACCATTCTCACCAACACTGACACACTGAACATGAACTACACTAAATTGAAAAAACATGTTAAACATTCAAATTATAACAAAACTAAACAAAAAGTCCTAAAGCCCTGCTGTGATCAAAATATGGGATCAATTTAAAAAAAACCACTTCCTAAAAAGGTCAGCAGGTAGCACATTTTAGCCAAACATAGCCAAACTAAAATCAATCATGAAATCATGCCCCTTCATTTATAAATGGACGTTCATCTATAGTCTGTCCATCCCTAGGAGTGGATCTCTCCTTCAATGTGGTTGTCCTCAAGTTTTCTTCTTTTTCCCACTGGGTTTTGAATTTTTTTCTTGCCGAGAAGGAGGGTCTAAGGACAGGGGATGCTTGGGACTGATTGTTTCTGTAAAGCCTTGTGAGACGACTTTGTTGTGATTTGGGGCTTTATAAATAAAATTGAATCGAATTGAATTGGATTTAATTGGATTGAATTGAATTGAACATTATGGGAGTAAGTCTACAATTACAGCAGCTAATGTAAAGTGCAGGCATGAGGGCAAAAAAGTATATTCACATCCTTAGAATATGGAAATGGAAATATATGGAAAATATTATTTTAATTTTAAACAGTATTTGCCTTTTCACAGTAGTTTACATTATTTACAATATTTGGATTTATAATTTACTGCTTGTTAACCCTAACCCTGTGTTAATATTCACTCAGTGTTAAATATGTACATATACGTACATTAAATATGTACTCATTTGCAATGCGTTTTCTTTCCATTAAACAGTTGCCTTGTGGGAAGGAAATCTCTGTCTCCATTTAAAAATGTTTATTTTCATGTCATGCGGTCAAAGACCCTATGACATGAAAATAAACCAGGGGCAACCAGGGGTAGTCAATGCAATGTAGTCAACACATTGGGGGGCATTGACTACCCCTGTCTATTGGAATGAATGTCTCAATTAATCTGCCATCTTTATATGGCGGTAACGCTACTTGCATGAACATCAATTGGTAATATCTTCCCTGATAGTGTGAGAAACATAGGGAGCCTGGACCAAGATTGCAGCTGTAGCACCTGAGGCTGGCCATGCTAACATGCTAATATACTGTAAAGCGTTCTATATCTATGTCATGGGGTTTGTCAAACAGGTCACTCTAAAATGCACCACAATACAGGAAAGTGCATCTAAGAAGTACATTTTTTTTCTGGGGGAGGTCCCCAGCCCATGAGAGGCCCATGATCCTCACAATATTTGTCTGTGACATTAATCAGAAACAGATCAGAGACAAAAGGATGTGCTCATAAAACTCTTTAATAATAATTACAAAAATATAACCATTTATTTTGTGACATACAAAAAAACTCAAGGAACGTTTCACCGCCCAAAAATTCAATACATCTCCGTATAGTTATATTGGTAATAGAATACTGACAGGTGTCAAACATATGGCCCACGGACCAAAACTGTCTCTCCAAAGGGTGTACTCCAGCACATTGGATGAATTTGTGAAATGAAAAATTACATTGAATATATTAACAATCAAGGATGTTAAAATCATTTTAGTTCCACATGCAGACCAAAATTATATCAAATAAGAGTAAGAAATTTGAACATGAAATGTCTAGAGAAGTACGTGTACCAATATTTTACCTGTTATTAAATATTTTGTGTATTTGTAGTAGTGATCAATCTTAAAATATCAATGACACCTCAGATATTTTAGGTGTCAAAATTAATGCAGATTCATTCATCATTATGGTTAACAGTTTTAATGCAATCGAAATGAACAGTTGTTTATTGAACAAGTTTTGTTGAAACTGTTAAAGATGTTGAATAAAAATATTAATTAAATAAGTTTGGTATATTTTATCACATGTTTTGTGCTTTTTCTATATTTTAGAAGACTTTTTGAATACGTTTTGAAATTTTTGTATCGCTTTTTTGTTTGTTAATTTTGTTGTTAATTTTTTAATTTTTATTTTTTTTAAACCTGTCTTGTATATAAGTTCAACACATTTTTAGGATTCTCACTGTATATTTATGTATTTTGCCGGAGAATTTTAGTCGACCCTGTGATTAATATGATAAAAAATGCAAATCCTTTGACAGCCCTAGTTTTTTTTTTTATAATTGTAACTCATTTTCTTTTTTTTCAGAGTTGAAAACACTATTTTCACATATTTTGTATGATTGTGTCCTCTGGTTTTTCTATTGTCTATTTCTATTTTCCACTTCAATATGATCTAGTTTCAAATAAATAAATGACTGCCTTGTATTCTTAAGGAAGCTATGGTTTGAAATACTCTACTTTTTAATATCTCAAAGACAGGTGAAGTCACATAAAATATTGGTATCGGTATCACCTATACCACCCTGAATGTTACTCGGTATCAAATCAGAAAAGAAATCAGTGGTATTGAACATCACTCATTTCTAGAGACACTGTGATCTATAAGTTTTAATGTACATGTGTAAATTAGGCAAAATATTGTTTAAAATTGTTTGTTTCATTTAAGACATTTCAAATATTTCATGTTACTCAGATTTATAAGGAAACTTTGCAGATGTAAATATTTTCATAATGTAATTTAACTTTATTTTTTCCAGGTTTTTTTCCCCACACGGTCTGACCCACCTAAGATCATACTGGGTTAATGGAACCTGAACTAAAATGAGTTTAGAGAATCAAATTAGGACTTTTAACATGCAGTTTTGTCAGTGATTTCTTTTTCTTCGACCACATTCATAATATTATAATATATATATTATAATATATATATATTATAATATTATATTAATATATATATATATATATATATATATATATATATATATATATATATATATATATATATATATATATTATAATATATAAATTCATAATATAACTCAAGGTGGCATATAATGATGGACTGAGAATGCTGCTTAACGTGCCGAGAGGGAAATGTTTGTGAGTGCTGGTGTTTCTACATGTCCTGCAGTACTCAGGAACCTTATGTACAGCTGTATGTGCAGAATGTCTAAATTGACAAACGTCATTATTTCTGGACTGGTAAATCCTGCCCTGAGCACAGTTAGGTTCACCTCAAGGCTCTGGAGGCATTGGCGTTTTAGCCTGTATGTAATTATATGATATTGGAAAATTTATTTGTTCTGTGTATATGTGTATGTGTGTCCATGTATCCTGTTTTTGTTTTTTTTTATGGACCGCTGCTGTGTCCGTATAAAGAAAAAAATAAAGAATTGAATTGAATTGAATATTCATTGACCGCTGTCTCAGTGTTGTTCAGTACATGAGTTGTAATATAGTTGCACATAGTTTCAGGAAAAAACATGTTTTCCACACTTGTATCATCAGACCTACCTTAAGAAAGAATGGGTATTTGAATGTATGTTTGGTTTCTACAATGGACTGAAGTCCAGTTTCATACAATAAGATCAATTTGAAGAAAGAAAAAATGTGACAAGTTGAAAGTAATAATTCAAGAGAACATTCAAACTCAGAAAATAAAAACAAACAAACAAATAAATGAAACCCAGGTATTTTTGGTCTGTTTTTGCATTTCCATGTAGTAACTTTCTTTTTTGTTACAACCAAGAGAAAATGAATTCATTTTTGCTCATGTGTTTTGACACGGACACCTTGAAATAAAATCTATTTTACAACAAAAATCAATCAACTAGTAGTTTTTGTTTTGTTACTGAGAAGAACATCCAAATATTAAAATATATACTGACCGTTCTCACAGTCTACCAGTTAGATGTTTCATATTAACATTGTCCTTTTATTCACCAGTTTTACATTGCACACGCATTAAAAAAGGTGACAGTAAATGCTCTTTAATTACATAATGGTCATATTGTATAATATTACAATGGTTTGTAATGACTGTGATTATTGACTTTTCATTCTTGTGACAGTTGTTGAAACTATTGCATATGTTTGATCATTCTTCCTCATTGTTTTATTCTGTGTGACTGTCGCTCTGTTGACGACATCGCCTTCTTCTGCTTTGAGTTAACAGAAAAAGGCTAACAGAAATACATTTTATTTTCTATTTGTATGCTGGCCCAAATTTTCAACAAAGGGTCTTAGTTATTTCCCCATCCCTCCACAAAGGGAAGCAAGGGGTACTGCTTTTTGGTTTTGTTTGTTTACACATGAACAGCAAAACTATTGGTTGAATTCATACCAGACTGGGTTTATAGATTACCGGTGACCCAGAATTACATGTCATTACATTTTGAGAAAAGTACGTCACACTTAAATTTTTTTAGGATAAATAAAAAAATCTTTTTCCCAATTGACTTATTTTTCCTCATTACATTTGGCAGTAATTTTCAATGGAAAAGCTACTTGTGTCTATAATGACATTACCCCATGATGCCAAAATATTGTATTTCGTTCGTTTTTTATTATTAGGGACCGAGCACGCAGGGTCGAGGCCCTATGCATCTGCACACTATGTGTGCAACACATAGGGACTCGGGCCCTATGTGCGGGCCGAGTCCCTATTGTATTTCGTTCGTTTTTATATTATTATTATTAGGGACCGAGCACGCAGGGTCGAGTCCCTATGCATTTGCACACTATGTGTGCAACACATAGGGACTCGGGCCCTATGTGCGGGCCGAGTCCCTATTGTATTTCGTTAGTTTTTAGGGACCGAGCACGCAGGGTCGAGGCCCTATGCATTTGCACACTATGTGTGCAATGCATGCCAAGTCCCTATTGTTATTCGTTCGTTTTTTATTAGGGACCGAGCACGCAGGGTCGAGGCCCTATGCATTTGCACACTGTGTGTGCAACGCATAGGGCCCTATTGTTATTCGTTCGTTTTTTATTATTAGGGACCGAGCACGCAGGGTCGAAGGTTGCGATCTGCTAGCGTGAATGAAAACGCTCCAAAATTATCTCCTCATAGGGCGTTTGTCGCAGAGACCTAAAAATGGTACCTAATTAAAGAGGAACTGGTGAATCCGAAAGTTGTATATAACTTTTTAAAAACTCTTGTAGTTTTTGCATTCCGTGCGCTGCCATTTGCGACCTCCGACACTCAAAATTAAAATTTGAGTTTCTCCCAACATGTGATATATCGTGACGATCAGGACACTGAGCCGGTGTGAACTAGCACAAAACATTTTAAATTTGACGTACGGTTTGGGAGATATCGCAGTAGATATTTGCGTTTTTTCGACATTTTTTGGCAAAAACGCCTTTTCGGCTCTACGCCTCTTTAGACTGGCAGATGACCCCCTTAACATGCTCTCAATGAAATGAAATTTGGCAGGCCTGCCAAATTTCATTAAATATGAAGAAAAAATGGGATTCCATCCCATAATATTAATTTTATTGAGAAAAGAACGCACGGAAAATTCCGGAAAAATCACAAAAATGGCCCAAATTAGCCTTAGGAATGTTGCAGAAAGATGAGACGCACGCGCCGGCGCCAGCGTGCGTCAAATCCAGCCCGACATTTCATACACTGATACCACCCACCTATCTTGGACAGGAAGTTCACAATCTGCCTTTCAAAGTAAAAGCTTCAAAATCTAAAACCTGAACCGCTTGGTGTAGAGACATGAAACCCACGCCAAAAGTTTCCTTGTAACTGCCCAAAAAATTCATATGCTGGCACTTAAGGTCTATCTCCTACAGAAAGTTCTCAATCTGGACTTGTTTGGAAATCGTAAAAAATGTACTCCTCCGAAACCTTTTGTCGCAGAAATGTAAAAATAGTACCAATGGATAGAACTAACTGAGAAACATAAAAGTTGTAAAAATCTTTTTTGTATCTCTTGTAGTTTTTTTTTCTCAGGCCCGGTTATTTGCGATAGCCGAAAATTTAAAATTAAAATTAAATATTCCCCAACATATGACATATTGTGAGAATCAGTGACATGAGCAGAAGTCGCCACACTAAGAATTTTTGAAATCAAATTTACGGTTTGGGAGATTTGGCAATTTTAGTTTTCCTTTTTCTCATCCAGATTTTTCCCCAAAATCAGGGAGAAGTGCTAGGTGGCGGAATTAGCCACGCCCCCTGCAACTCCTTATTTGGCACAATGCTTTTGTGTAGGTGCAGTAGAGGAGCAGCTTTGACTAAAACTTTGATGAAAATGGCAAAATATGAGAAACCATAAACAGCAAGTGAATGAAACTTTCCAGAAATGTAGTCATACTACCTAGGAACAATATAATCCAGGTTTGGAAGATCCAGCTAATTTAAAATTTAAATGAGACTCAGTAGTTTGGGGGGATGTCTGGTCTCAGCCTCCATTCACTCCCATGTTAATTTGGATCAAAGAAATTCTGTACTTGGCCTGATTTTAGTGTTTTTAAAACTGCCAAATCTCGGCCATTTTTGACCCTACAGGGGAAAAAATTACATGTACTTGTTCCTCAAAGCCTCCTGCCACTCACGATCATTTTAGTTTTCAGCTAGCATTTACGGCTCTCTCACAAATGGCAGTAGTTCGGAGGTAAGATTTGGCTTGAAAGCCAGTGACAGGGGGACAGGCTCTTTTAGCAGCGTGCGTTCTTCTACGAGTAAAAAAGGTGGGGGCCGTTACCAGGGAAACGGAGCAGCTTTGATTAACAGGTGCAGACAATGAAGAGAAGTTGAACAGACTGTGGGAGGAGCTTTAACATGATTGACAGGCAAATTCTCTCATACAGACACAGGGCACATACACAAACCTATATACACACAAAGACATGGAATGACCTACACACATGGCATATACACAGTGTATGTCATGTACACAGAGTGTATGTATGTTTATATACACAGTGTGTGTGACATATACTTTGCTCCTTTTTTCCCTTTCTCACTCTGTCGAGGTCCCAATCCAATGTTGCTTGCAGCTTTAATAGCTCATAATTTTGACTTTCTATCTAATAATTTTGACTTCTTATGTCATAATTGTGACGTTTTGTCCCATACTTTTGACTTTTTATGTCATAATTTTCACTTTTATTTCACAATTTTACATTTTATGTCATAATTTTCACTTTTCATCTGACAATGTGACATTTTAGCTCATAATTTTGACTTTCTATCTAATAATTTTGACTTCTTATGTCATAATTGTGACGTTTTGTCCCATACTTTACACTTTTTATGTCATAATTTTCACTTTTCATCTGACAATTTGACATTTTAGCTCATAATTTTGACTTTCTATCTAATAATTTTGACTTCTTATGTCATAATTCTGACGTTTTGTCCCCTTTTTATGTCATAATTTTCACTTTTCATCTGACAATTTTAAATTTTAGCTCATAATTTTGACTTTCTATCTAATAATTTTGACCTCTTATGTCATAATTGTGACATTTGATCAATATTACAGTATGTATGTATGTGTGTGTATATATATATATATATATATATATATATATATATATATATATATATATATATATATATATATATATATATATACATACATATAAAGGTTCTGTTTACAGCACAAGCACATAGTTTTATTTAAAAAAACAAAAAAACTTTCATCAGGACATGTCTGCGCATGTCTGTTGTAGTCTGTAAAGTGAACCTTTATATTTAGATTTTTTGCTACGACCCCGCCTCCACACGTGGGTAAGATCCAACCAATAGAATGTGTTGTGACCTCATGGCACCACAGGTGGGGGCGGGGGAGTGGTGAGGAAAAACACCTTAAATGTACCTTCTGTTCTTAATGAACTTGTCCCTGTGGGCAGTCGAGTGGTCAGTGACATTGGTAGAGTGGTGGTCGGTGGTATGAGGGAGTTCAATGGTTTGTTCCCTGTCCACAGGGACACCTTTTCGTTTTTAATTAATTTAATTATAGTCTTCATGACTGTATTTAAATAGATTTGTAGGTATCTGTACTTCACTGAAGTACTTATTTTTCTACCAAATTTTTATTTTAACTCCCTGCATTTGTACATAAATATATGTACTTTTTAAAAACCAACGTACGCTTGCAACAGACCGTATTGAACGACCAAAAGTAAGTAATGCTCATAAATGTCATAAATATATATTGTAGATATGTATAATTCTGAATTTTGTCAGAATTTTTCGTAACGATAATAACGGGCAATGTATGTTCGCGTAGCCGGGAAAGGAAGCTCCGATGGCCGGTGTGTGTTAGCGCGCAGCCGCAAGGGGAAGCTCCGGGGCTTATAGTTGTGAACTTTATGATATACAGAACATATTTTTTATTGAAATATGTGGTGGTTTTCGGTGCGGTTCAGTGTCACGATGCCGGGAGGGGGCGATAACAACAGGCAATGTATGTTCGCGTAGCCGGGAAAGGAAGCTCAGATGGCCGGTGTGTGCTAGCGCGCAGCCGCAAGGGGAAGCTCCGGAGCTTATGATTTTGAACTTTATGATATACAGAACGTATTTTTATTGAAATATGTGGTGGTTTTCGGTTAAGTTCAGTGTCACGAACCCGGGAAGGGGGGGGGGGGGTGGCAATTAAGGGCAATGTGTGCTGTGAAGCCAGGCGGGGTAGCGTCCGTTGCAGCCAGTGTGTGCTCGCGTGTCCGTGGCTTTTAATTGTGAACTGAGTGACATGCAGAAAGCGTTTGTATATGAATGACATACTGTACTTAGGCTTGTGTAAATGGGCATCAGTAATGCTTCAGTTTCATGTAAGAAATGTATCAAAACTGACAATTACACATTTAATGACATAATCAAATGAAGTGTCTTTAGTTCAGGGCACATGTTACACCAGGATCCCAAAAATAACTTAATAAGCAGGTGGTTTATAACATAAATCATTGTAATAGTCTTTTTACTTTTGTATTTACAGCTGTGTCGGTGAACATTATGGACAGGACATATGACAGAAATGTTCTTTTTAGCTCTGTGACTGTGTCATGGGTAAGATGTTTACACATGAAGAAACATCTTACCTTGGTTCATGTTAGCGGTGTACATTAAAATAAGTAGGTTTAAATGGAACTAATATGTAATACAAACATTTTTACTCTCATCTCTTACAGTTGATTTTGTAGTTCTTAAATTGTGTGTGTGTATATATATATATATATATACATATATATATATATATATATATATATATATATATATGAAGTAATAACTCGTATTAAAGTTTGTTAAAATGTGAGAAATGAGCTGAAGAATTTTTTTTCATTCATTTTTATTTTCACACAGAATATTTTTCCTGATGATGAGTTTTAAATACATGTTTCTTTGCTTCATAAATTCAACACATGTTTTCCAGCTGAGTGGCATTTTTTTTAATTCCATGGAAAATACGTTCACATAAAAAAAATCAATCATATTGTGTTTTTCATGAAGAACAAAAACACCCAAGAAAGAGATCCTCACTAAGGTTTTCGTAATTCATGAATCAAAGGGTTCAAACAGATATCACATGTGAAATATACATAGCAGAATTGACTAAAACTATACCAAATCCTAGTTGTAAAAAAATATATATATAAAAATTTAGTTGTACGGTGTGTTGATCACACACATTAAAAATGAGAAAAGAAGAAAAACAAAGTAATTGGAAAAGGAATGAGAAGAAGTGTAGGTTGTTAGTTCTCATCTTTTTGTCTCTGAAATCAACTCTTCTACATCCACAGTATTTAATGATTGTGTGTTAATTTTTCTAGATGTGGGTGTAGACGATATGGGAGGAGACATGAGCAGTGAGTGGAGCTGTGAGGACGAGCAGAGACCCCAGAGTTCAGAGCCTAACACAGAAAAAGACAAAATGACCCCACTAACCTGAGACTATAAATACAAGAAACTGCATCAACTTCATCTGTGTCTTTTATTTCTGTAAAATAACAAAAACACAGGTTCTGTTGGTTTGAAACATGTCATTTTATGAGTGGACTGTACACTGTAAACAATCTAAATATGTAAAAGTGAAATAACTAAGTAAAAGTACTTCATGACTATATTTAGATTTTTAGGTATCTGTACTTTACTTGAGTATTTATTTTTCTACTAAATTTTTATTTTCACTCCCTGCATTTGTTCATAAACATCTGTACTTTATACTCCTTAAATTTATATAAATATCTGTAATATTCTCAGAATAGACTCATTACTTTTTCTAACTAAATGAAGGTGACATAGGTGGCATTTACTTCTTTATCACTTTTTATTGAAAAAAACCTGCCATTTTAACATTGTGGCACCACATTGTTTTTTAATTTAGTTTAATTTTCTCAGAAACATGTTACTTTTTTTGCTATTTAGCATTATTTTAATTTATTTATTTATGTTTGGCTAAAATGTGCCACCCGCTGACCTTTTTAGGAAATGTTTTTTAATTAATCTCATATTTTGATTACAGCAGGGTTTGTTGGACTTTATTTTATGTTATATACATTATTATTGCATTCATGATAATTGTAGAGTTGTATGATTGTGTGTTACAACTTTTTCTCACTAAAGGTTAGTGTGAGTTGACCCACCTTGTTTGTTTTCTTTGATCAATATTACAGTATGTATGTATATATATATATATATAATTAATACATTTTTGATTATTTTGTTATTATGATTATTTTGAATTGTATTGTTTAGAATTGAATATTTTTATGTTTGTTAATCTATAGATAATTTAATAAATAATAGAATCAATAAAATGAAATTACAAATATTAAGAAATTGATTTTGTGGAAGGAACAGTGTTTGCTTTCAACCCTCGAGTGACCTGTTTTTAATTTCCTCTCCTTGACCCCCATCTAGTGGTTGTTTTTAGGTGGTGCAGTTTAAGACCTAGAAATTCGACTGTATCAGGTAAGAGGAAAAATGGAGCTTATGATCCAATGCTGCAAGCATAACACGTTATAACCCTCATATCTAAAAATGAGTAAATTATACTCCATAATATGGCATTTTCATCAAAGTTTCAGTCAAAGCAGCTCCTGTGCTGGAGCCATTCACACAGAGTTGTGCCAAATATGGACAGGAAGGGGGCGTGGCCAGCGCACCGCATGTATGTGTAGACTAGTGGGAGAGTGTTAGCCAATTAGCTTTCAGCATTAGAGGGTGTGGCTGTATCCAGGCAGAAAGTCAGAGAGAGAAAGAAATAGGAGCAAAGTAATGTCACATGTATAGGTGTACAGGAGTGGGAGCATATTAGCCAATCAGCTGTCAGTATTAGAGGGTGTGGCTGTTGCTGGGCAGAAAAGCAGAGTGAGAGAGGGAAAAATGGAGCAAAGTATATGTCACACATACTGTGTATATAAACATACATATACTCTGTGTACATGACATACACTGTGTACATGCCATGTGTGTAGGTCATTCCATATATATGTGTGTATATAGGTTTGTGTATGTGCCCTGTGTCTGTATGAGAGAATTTGCCTGTCAATCATGTTAAAGCTCCTCCCACAGTCTGTTCAACTTCTCTTCATTGTCTGCACCTGTTAATCAAAGCTGCTCCGTTTCCTTGGTAACGGCCCCCACCTTTTTTCTCCTACACAAATGCACAGCCTCTCCCCCTGTCACTGGCTTTCAAGCCAAATCTTACCTCCGAACTACTGCCATTTGTGAGAGAGCCGTAAATGCTAGCTGAAAACTAAAATGATCGTGAGTGGCAGGAGCCTTTGAGGAACAAGTACACGTAATTTTTTCCCCTGTAGGGTCAAAAATGGCCGAGATTTGGCAGTTTTAAAAACATGCAGAGATAGCTGAGTTTTCATGCATGTTTATGGGGTCAAATTCCAGTTTAAACTGATGGAGTACAAAATAATAATAAAAAACGAATGAAATACAATAGGGACTCGACCCTGCGTGCTAGGTCCCTAATTAAAACTGCAAGCAGTCTCAAAGGCCTTCGCCATCCCTCGTCTCGTGACCACCTCCCCTGGCAATCGCCTCCCCACGCGACGTCCGAGTCAAATTTGAGCCTAATCTGTGTTCGTATGCCCGATCTCCAGCCATTTGAGTAAAGGCGATGCTGTAGGGGGCGGTATAGAGCAAAATCACAATTTCTATTGATAAACAGACGAGAGACAGACAAACGAGGGATAGGCGTCTGAGTCAAATTTCAGCCAAATCGGTGTTTGTCTGTCCGAACTACAGCCATTTTACTAACGGTGTATTTGGCAGTTCACAAAGGCCTTTGCCATCCCTCGCGACTGCCTCCTCAGGCGACGTCCGAGTCAAATTTCAGCCAAAATGTTGGTTGTATGCCCGATCTACTGCCAATTTACTAACGGTGTATTTGTCGAATCTGTAGGGGGCGCTATAGTGCGAAATAACAATTCCATATGACAAACAAGTGTACACCGGGGACACATACATCCGTGTCAAATCTCAGCCAAATTGGTGTTTGTATGTCCGAACTACAGCCAATTTCATAAAAGTACATTTCTAGGGGGTGCTATAGTACAAAATGAGAATGTCTTTAGCTAAATGGATGTAGACCTGGGAGATAGACATCTGTGTCAAATTTCAGCCAAATCAGTGTTCGTAGGTCCAAGTTGAAGCAATTTATGTTGTGGTAATCCCGAAATCTTCGCAAAATTTGAGACACCATAGCACAAAAACGATGCAACTTTTCCAAATAAATTGGATAACTTTTAAAGTCCCACTTGTCTAGATCGTGTTCATGGATTTTGAGCTCATTTGATGGATGCACAAATAATGTTAGATCTGCTAGTCCGAGCAGAGGTGTCTGACCAGTAGGTGGGGTTAGCTGAGCTGGTGGAGTGGGATGGGGTGGGCTATTCAAATTAATCTATGCATGTAACGTACAAAGCATAGAAAATCCAAAATGAAACATTTTCATCACCTTCCAACAAGAAATGGATCAGGACAAAAGGACAGCGGATGTTTTTTTTGTTTTCATAATTTAAGGGTCTCCTCTTATTTTTTTTACAACACATATTTGAGGACATCTCCCTCTCAAAATGTGAGACTATGAGTTTGACCTTTCAAGGTCACTCAAGGTCAGAGGTCATGACACTATTTTGAAGCCAGTGCCAGGTTTCATATCTAGCAATGATAGTAACTAAGTCTCTAGCGCCACCTGTTTTTACCTCTGCCAAGGAGGTGTTAAATTTAACCAAAAAGTTCTGAACAAATTTTCATTAAACTTTCAGGAATGATAGCTAATGGGTCAAAGAAGAACCCATTCGATTTTCAACAATGAAGGTCAAGGTCACACTAAAGGTCAATATCTAAAACACATCAGTGGTAATATCTCAGGATTGAGACAAGAATCATTTTAGTTTTATAGGTATTGACCCAGTGACCCCTAACCTCTTGTAAATGGGTCAACATGTATAAACATAAGTTGCAGAGTTGAAAGAACAGCATTTTTGTGCTAATTGGAAGTCTCTAAGATGTATAGATCAAGTTTGATGCAAAATTAAATGTTGACTGTTATTGTGACCTTGACCTACAGAATTTATCAGTCAAGGTTCTGGTGTCAATGCACATCAACAGTCTAAGCGAAAAAACAAACAAACAGAGATGTGACAGGAGGTAAAATAAGTTGCTTCAAGAGAGAAAATTAGTGGAGGGGAGGGGTCAGAACCAGAGTCCACCATGACCCCGTCAAACACTGTATCTACACAGTAAGTCACTTTTAAGAGTTTTATTTTGGATACTTTTGAAACTTTTATAATTTTGTTTGGTTCAGTAAGTATTGTTTCATTCGTGGCAAAAAAGCTAACTTTTTAGTTTTGTACTTTTTTACTTTGTGCAGTCCTCTGGGTCAAAGTGACCCCACAAATGTGCCTTTTCATATGTACTGTACAATGGTGCCATTGCTTCTACTGAAAACAGTAAGGTATCCTTGGGGGTGGGGTGATGAGTGTTTGGAACTGAACTTTGGAATCTGGGTCTTTAAGACCCGATCGCAGAACACCAGCCTGTGCGTCTTGTACAGAGGACCGCACAAGGGTTATATAAAGAGGTTCAAATCACTACTTCTACTTTTATTAGACTACTTTTCCACATACATAGCTGTACTTCTACTTAAGTACAGAATGAGTACTTTTGCCACCTCTGCCATTTTCATGATCTGTTATCTCTACATGCTACAAAAGTCAGGACAGAACTGTAAAAACAACATTTTAAATATTCAGAAGACACAAAAATGAAGGGACTTGTAGAAGGGACCAGATTCTATGAACCTGGTCCTAAAAACAGGAAATGGACCGAACAACTCAAACCAGATCAGACTCATGTTATGAAGAAAGCTTGGAAACACTTTGGGTCTACTTGAAAAATAATAAAAATAAACTACTTTTCAGATAAAAAATAGTTTTGATATTACTTCTATTTCATACATAAATCTGCATGTAACATGGTGCAAAGGACACCAAAAATCTGCACTACTGTTTAAAAAATATATAAATATATAAATATATATAAATATATAAATATATATATATATATATATATATATATATATATATATATATATATATATATATATATATATATATATATATATATATATATATATATATATATTAGTTTGGGATGGAAGTAATTACCAAGTCAGTGTGGGTCCTGTGAAATATAATTTTTGATTTATATGTGTTCAACTGACAAGGTTCTGCATGTAACACCAGTGGACATGATGGATTCCACACCAAACCTGGAATCAGCTGTAGATTGATGAAAAACCCATGAAAAAATATAAACAACACAAATAAAATGAAAATAATACAAAATAATAATAATAAAAAAAAAAAATAAAAAAAAAATAACCAAATAAAAAAGATGAAAATCCAAGTGCGGATTCCAAAAACCACTAGGATCAACACATTTATTGATTTAATCTATATCTACAGCCATGTTCAGATCTAATGCACATACATTTAACTGTCCATAACTTGGGCCGATTTTTAGATTTAATATCTAATTAAAATTAAAAGTATAAAGTTTTTGCATTTATCAGAGGTGATTATTTGGCCCAACCCGGGGGGAAAATATGCCTGTGAAAAAAAGCTTAAAAAGTGACAGATACTAAAATAAACCATTTCATAGAAATACCCACATGTTTTTCTAATTGATTTTTCAACATTTGAGATGCTTTCAAAGAACATTCTATTTTTAGTATGTTTGAAAATAATGTTTTACATACGTGTTACTTTAATATTTTTATTTCTGTATGGTTTTAGCGCTATTTTCGAAAGATTTTTGCTGTGGCAGTTGTGTTTAACTTCTGCTACCTTAAAATACTTTTACCCGATTAAATAAAGGTTGTAACAATCAAAATTCACATGGAAGAATTTAATGTCCAATACCTGCACTTTAATCGTCTTAGCAGTCATGTGTTAAAGCAATTTGCCTAAGGACTGGAGTCTTTAAACAGGTTTTGACAGAAAACCTGCCCCCCCCCCCCCAACACTCCAGTATCAGTTGGCTCAGTTTATGAATGACTATTGATGGCCTTTAATTGGGTTTCCTCACCTCTGCTTTGGTGCCATTGACATCTTATTGCGGCTTTGACTTATGAAAGTGCATAATGTGACCAACGTGTGACACCAGGAGCCAGAATGTTCGGGTGCTTGGTGCAACAGAGGATATGGACAAATAAAAGGGCTGTGTAATTCCAAACACACTGCTTCAAACTGTCAATGGGTCCCAAGTTCACTTTAACATGGTGAAATAAAACCAGTTCAATCACAAGTACAAACCACTCTAACTTCCAGGGGTGTCCTGTAGTTTAGAGGTTAACACTAGACAGTGTTATTGAGCCAAGGTATCACATAAAAGTAGATGGGAAGTTTATTCAATCTTCCATGGTCCCAACTGACAACAGTCTGTATAGAATATATTCCTGATGTAGAGTGTGTGCTATGCAACAGTTATCTTTGCATCACTCAATGGCTTTAATATATACTTGTGTGGATGGTCACAAAAAATGTGCCCACATTTACAATACAAGACGTGATTCCATGTCTGTAGGTGAAGCATGATTCAAAAAGATGCAAAGTGTGGGTCACGACTACAAAACGTGTCATTTAAACAGACTACAAAACCCCAAACGTGGCAGGAGATTAAGGTAACAATTTATTTTGGAGCCGTTCTGCCAGTGGTTGAGTCAGTATTGTGTCCTACCTTGACAAAACGTATAATTAATGGAAAACAGAAAAAAAAAAAAAAAAAAAACACTAAATGATCCATCATTAAAAATTCAAAACACCTTTTTCCTTTCACAGTCACTTCAGATACAGTTTGGTTAAGAGAGGGAAGACCCTTTAGACAAACTTTGCCCTTGCATTCAGTCAAACACATTTCCACCAACTTAAGGCCTTTTCCACTAAAAAAGTAGAAACAGATTTCCTGATTTTATGACAGCCATCATTTTCTCACCATAAATTAAGAAGAAAGTGCATCAAGTGTTCAAGTAGGGAGTATGGTTGTAAAACATGAGGGAAAAGATTCAGGTTAGAGCGCTGGCGGAAGGGGGAGGGGATGGGGGGGGGGGGTAACACTGGCACAGACGACGGTGACTGAAGGCTGAGCACTGGTCAAAGCCCGGAGGCTTGACTTCAGGAAGTCCTTGCTTTAGTGCATTGTATAGTGGTAGATCACAATCACACTGTGGTGCTGACGGTGCACAAAACTTGACGAAATGACACATCTGACTATGTTCATCTGTATAAAAAGTCTCATAGTAGTCCAATTTATTCAGGTTTTCTTTTCTGTACTGGAGACAAAGGCCAGAAAGGATTAAAAAAAAATGGGGGGGGGGTAAGAAGAGATGAGGGGTGGAGATACTATCCACAATAACCCTATTTTCATCTTTTGGCACGTCGTGGGTCCCTGCCATTGCTAATGGTAACTGATGATTTAGAAGCTGCTGGGGGTCCTGCAGCAGTAACTGGAGGGGCGCCATTTCCTGGTGTCCGACCATTGGGTCGCCCCACACTCCCAAATGAGGAATCTCGAGGACCACCAGGGGGTGGGTTGGTGTTGTTGGCAAATGGCTGCATGGCACCATTACCTGAAGATGGAAGAACAGCAAAGGATGTCAAAACATGTCTCATGAACCTTTTACACTACACCATTATTCTACTACACCATTATTATTTTTATTATTATTGGGGTGCTGAAGCACATCAGATACCTCTGGGCAAACAGGTATCTGTGATGATGTAGTAGTAGTACATAGATTGTTCATAACAGTAAATAGCTATACTCTTCCATGTTCTTTGTCCACGGTCAGCTGTCACATCTCCACTTCTGTTGTAAATTAAAAGTATATTTGTAGAACTGTGGTATCAGAACACTCAAAACGCTTTGATATTTTTGTGGCATTTTTCTGACTCCTTGTGTTTTTCAGTGTCATGTCATCCATCATCATAGTGCGCTCACGCAGACGTCTCTGCTCTACAATGACTCACTCACTTTTCAGACATGTACCAACAGTGCCACCAAGTCATTTCTTCTGCTGTAATGGATGTTCTACTTCCATCCCAGTCCATCTTTTTTTCTCTCCTTTCGAGGCATCACACGTTCCTTTGTTGATGCCATTATACTTAATTTTTTTTTGTACAGTTTGTCAGTAACATAGTAGTCCAGTAACATAATCCTAATAATAAATAACCTGATGTACCTGAAGGTATGTAGCAACTGGACCAGAACAAAGTGGCCAACAGGCTTTAATTCAAGCAGATTTGAAAAAGATGACAAAATTGTGTCAATTAATTGACCAACAACTGGACTTGTATAGGGTATTTGTGGCCTTTCATCAAAAGCATTTGGATGCATATTAGCTTTTCTAAACCACTTATGTCATGGGTGCTGGTGTCTGTGCTTGAGTTATGAACTTAAGCATAATTGTTTTTTTTAAACAGTTTCACATATATTATTTACATTTTCAAGGAGTCAGTTCAAACACTAGTCACAGAAAGATTCAAAGTAAAGTCAGACTCATAACTTGCCAGAGAACAAAACATTTACAAGGCATTAGCATCAGAACATGATGTGATCTCATGAAATTGTGTTTTACTATTCCTCATGTCACACATTACACCCAAGTCTCCAGTTCACATAAGCCTAACCCTCAGGACACATTATTTAATGTGGTGTCAACATTACGCCAGAAGCTTATAATACATACAGATAACGTGCCAATTAAAAGTGCTGTGTATATTTATGTGAGCCATGATATCATGTTGAGAATAAGTGTTAAGAATAAACGTCTAACATGAGGCTTTTCTACTGGAATTGGACTGAGGAAAAATAAGATTAATAATAATGTGTCAACAAATTGCACCACGATAGTCAGTTTCTTGTCAATTCTACATTTACAGGGAAAAATACTTCAAGGTAAGATGTTTGATTCAGACAGAATGATTAAATTAAATATTCACTTCACAAGTTGTGCATTTCTTTCTAAAAATGACTAATTTCTAAGACTCACAAATCATTTACAGGGGTTAAAGAAAAAAAAAAAAAAATCCTAAGCCTGAATTTTTTAGACCCCTGCAAATATACATGTACAAAACACAAAAATTATTGTTTTTGTGTAACAAAAAATATTTTTATTTTTCTGCATTGTTGTTTACACTTTCATTGTTTTAGGAGAGCCTCTACACTTTGACATTCAGTATTGTGCAAGCAGCAATACAAAACAAAAAACAATATAAATAATATATCAAGTATTGTGCATTGGGTGCACTTTGACCCACTCTAATAATCAAGTTGTGTCCAAAATTAAAATATCTTTTAATTTTTGCAAAAATAAAAAATGTCTTGCTGCTTTTAAATAACCTGTGTAACATAAAATAAATATTTAAACAAAAAACATATTGTGTACAGTCAACACTATAAAATGATTATTTTCAAAGTGAAAATATGTCTCCTAATACATGGAAAATGTAAACAGCAACACAAAAACAATGTAAAAATAAATAATCTGGGCAAGTGAAGAAGTTACTGATTGGGTTGTTATAGTATGCTAAGTGTTTGGAAGTGTACATCAACATTGTGAGTAACGTCTGTGGTTTAGAAGAAAACAGACTTCATATGTCATAACCACGGATACTTGGTGAGCTGTACAAAAAAAGTCCAGTCATCAGATGGTGTTGGTGGAAAACAGGACGAGTTTGAAGGTATGTTGACATGTTAGCCTCACCTTAGCTGAAAGGCTAACTGAGCTAACAGCTGAGAGGCTAACTGAAATAACAGCTTTTACGTTTCTGTCCGAGCACCCATTTGATTTGTGACTGGTCTTCAGAAATTTGGGAGTCTCAGCTTTGTAACTGACTATATTTATTAAGGAATGGTGTTTCAGGTTTTAACTAAAGTGCTTAGCATTCCAATTTCAACTTCAAGACCGTCAGCGTGAAAGCAGTGACAACACTCACCGTTGTGCTTCTGATTGGCTAATGCTGTTAGTTTACGTACCACAGAGTTGTACTTCTGCGACCACACACGAAATCCATTGGAAAAGCGCACTGGGTTTAATTTTTATTTTATAAATCACTGCACGCCAGAAGTCTGGCGTAGTACTTTAGTCTGTGCATTTATCAAGGGTTGGATTTTCTTCTAGATTTTGTGCCTTTTATGATCTTGTTTGATTACACATTCAACCTGTAGACTACTCAGCACTTTATGTTAAATGAAATAAAATGATAACACCATCTGCTTTTCCCTGCTCTAAACTATGGTTATGGTTCTCTGCCTTTGAACAAAACATGCTGCAATATTTTAATCCCCCTCAGCCAAATATAGTGCAAGATTCTGTTGAAGGTTACTTTATTATTTAGATTAGATTGACACATTACACACATACTTATCACTCTGATATCTAAGTACTTTCAAATGTTGTACTTCACACCAGTTCTTACAGCATGTGTTAAGTATGCATTTTCATAACTTCATATATTATCCAACATCATTTGATCACATGTCAATATATGACTCGACTCTTAATCACGTGGCATTCGACATGCGATGATGTTTTTGAATGGATAGATGACAAAATTATTACAATACCATTTTGACCAAAAAAGTTGTCCGAGGGCTAAAAACCACGAGTTACATAACATTTATGTATACCTGAAACAAACTACTCCGATTTTCTGCTCTTAACCAGTATGTGATACTGCACTATTCAACTCCACACAGTAGAATACACTTCAACTGACCTGGGGGGGCAGGTGTACCTGAATTCTGATTGGGTGGGGAATTTCCTCTTTGATTTTGGTCTGGTTTTCCCTGTCATGGTGGGGAAAAAAAAACAGTTTTAACATAATGCAATTACTTGGGTATACACACCTTGTTCCAAGTTACATTTCAGTAACAATCAGAGCACTGTATGTTCAATATTGCGCTACAGTGGATTTAAGTGACTGGGGCTATTATTTGGACCAATTACCTAAAGACAAATGAGCACAGGGGTACTCACAGACTTGTTTTGCTGGTTGGCCTGGGCTAGCAGCTCTGGGTTTGGTTCACTGAAGTTGGGCACTTCTGAATACACCATGCAGAACCTAGAGACAAAACATCAATTTTCAGAACATTCCAGCAGCAGGACACTGGTTTCACTGGATAAATGAGTTACTGTGGTGGCTCCTCACAGCTTCATAAAATAAAATGTTGCGTCACATACTTAACCTTGTACACACACGTACGTATGTGTGTGTGTATGCGAGTGTGCGTGTGTGTCTTAATTAAATGGCTCTGGAGACAACATCTCAACAGGTATCAACATCTGACCAAGAAGAAGAACAATGAAGAACAATAGATATGTAGATTTGCTGAATTAACACAATTAAAAAATATCTGGTAGGAAGATTGGGAAATATCAGAGTAAAGTTTTTAGTCACACAGACCTAAGATGCATTAAAGATAATTCAGATCTTTGAATTCATATAAAAGTCTATTAATCAGTCAGAAATAGAAATGCCACATTAAAAATGCAAATAACCTTGTAAGATCAGGACAATAAGAGCCCACTACCTTCCATCATTGATTCAATAGGCACATGTCACTGACTGGCCTTGTATGATGCTTTACATAGTCAAGAGTTTTGCCAAATACTTACTCTCCAATCTTCTGTAGATCCCCTCCTCTTCCAGTGTATAGGGTTAGGCAGCCTTTCCATATGGATGCATAGCTAATAGGTTAATAAAAACAAGTCATAATTCTTTCTGGCACTTGCAGCATTTAGTTTATATTACATAAAGCCTATCAAGTCTACCCGTTTCCTCCTGATTATGACTTAAAATGAAGGTGGGTGGGGAAAATATAGATATATACAGTTATTGTGTTCACTTAATCTATGCAGACAAACCCACTACCCTCTGGTTAGCTTGATAATATCTCCTGGTTGAATAAGGCTGCCCAGTTCGTCCCAAACCGAAATGGCAATGCTTCCACTCTTGTCTGCCACCTTGCAGGAGCGAACCTCGTGCCCATCTTTCGTTTTGGTTACCCGTCCTAACAGAAAAATACAATAAATGATTAGTCAAATATTCACGGTTACGGTCAAAATAATTCAAAGATACAAGTTATTCATCCGCGTGCAAAATGACCACTGGTCCCTTTAAGAGAGGACACAAGTTTACTGTAAAGGGAGCTAACGCCACATTACAGTTACTTACCTATTTCCAAAACAATGAATACGATATTCAAATTTTTCGAACCGGGCTTCACGTCCTTTAGCAAAAACAAGGCCTCATTTGTCGGAGTTGCCATTGTTTGTGTCAAAGAATAATAATGACCCGCGTCCTTTTCTTTTCTGGCACTTATACCAACTACAGCT
This sequence comes from Siphamia tubifer, assembly GCA_020466265.1. Lineage (NCBI taxonomy): Eukaryota > Metazoa > Chordata > Actinopteri > Kurtiformes > Apogonidae > Siphamia > Siphamia tubifer. Next base: position 9,416,993 of record CM035803.1, read on the forward strand.
AACTGCTAAGACTACACGCTTGACAGTAACTTGCCCTCTGTAATATGTAGCTATAGCGTTAGCGCAGCTATCAAATTAGCCTGTTAGCCAAATATCTGACGTTAAATCGCTCGTAATGATTTACAGACACACGGATAAACTTAACACCTAGAGGAATACCATCAGAATTTCTGTCGCTGGACACAACCTATGAGACACCTTTCTTTCTGGAAAGATTCCAACTCCAGTTAACATTGACGGTATTTGTTAGCTACAGTAAATAGTTTTGCTAATGAATACCTCACAGAAACATGAGCTGGCTACTGAGCTACCTTGTTTTCATTTCAGACCATACGTCTATGAGCATCTTCATTTCTACAGTTATAGCCATAATGAAAGATGCATTATTTACACGGCGTTAACTAAAACGTACTGATTTTAAATCACCCAAACGTTTAGCAACGCAGTTTGCCACAATGTGTACTCTAGTCACTGACAAGTCCAGAATCATAAGTCAGGTCTGGGATGTTCACTAACAAAGACGGCTCAATTGACAGTTGCGTATATAGTTATTCCAGAACTTACGGTATTGTCTGTGTTATACCTATTTTTAAACTACTTCCTCCACTATTTAAAAAAATCCCAGCGTTATCCTCAACGTCAGTATTATTAAATCCATCGACCGCAGTCCCTTTGTGTGGCTGAGTACAAGGAACTGTTAGCTTTGCTTAGCGCGTCGCCTGGGAAAATGCTGTTTTTGTCAGGCTATAGTGTCTACACATCTGAATGTGGCCCCTGAAACGGCTCAGTTGTTCGATACATCTTAATATAATTGAGCTTGTTATTTATAACGAAAGCCTAATAATGCAAAACGCCTCTTTTAAAACTGCATACGCTTTACATCATAACTCAACAACTACTTTGACTCCAACCCCAACAACTACGTAAGCTTTTGCTAACCACTTTTATTCGCTTTGGTCAGAACCATTACACTACATTGGAAAGGGGCTCCAGCGTCAACATTTCTTTGTCTGTTTCCTTCACAAGCCGACTGAACATTCTAATAATACAGCACGTGTCTTTAACTTATATATTACGACTCTTATCATTCTCCTACGGTGAGAAGAATGTTAAAAGAAAAAATAGTTTATACCATTTTATCGGTACATCTCGTCCGGAAACAACGCGAGATGAGAGCACGTGAATTCATTGTGTCCTTTTCGTAATGATTTTCATTCATTATTATTCTTTTTGCTTTATATTAACGAAAAATAGACCATCATATCTAATGTACAATTGCATATGGCTTTTATATGCGTCGTTTCTACGGTAACTAAGTGAACGAAGAGTTTACGTGTAATGTTCGATAGTTGAAGTCATAAGTACAGTTATGTCGATATAACGAAAGAGCTTACGTTGCGTTTGTTTTTAGAATGTAAAAAGCGAAAAAATGAACGTCACGAACAGGATTCGAACCTGTGCGGGGAAACCCCATTGGATTTCGAGTCCAACGCCTTAACCTCTCGGCCACCGTGACTCTACAAGACATACCCCACACCTGTAGTTAATAAAATAAATACTTGAAAAATATATTTTAGATGTTTTTCTTGTCTTTTTGCTTGCCTATACCGATTTTGATCTTTTTCTGGCACGAGTGGGCGATTCCCAAATGTTACGCAGATATTTCAGGGACATAACATTTGTTGGTGAAAAAAGCAGAACATCAAGTTACTGTGTACCAACATAAGAGGGAGACAAACACCACAACACCCATGTCGGGAGGTGGCGAAAATCACCTTCCTATGTTTATAGTTTTGAGTGACTGGAACTGGTCGTTTTTTAAAACGACAAAACGGTCAGATAAGTAAGTACATTTTATTTATAGAACATTTTACACAAATTGACCCATAAAGTACTTCACAGTGCAAAAATACAATGAAAAGACTATTTCAAACTAAAAGTAAAAATCTTAATTAAAATACAATTAAAATGCGATAAATACATAACGTGTAATCATTCTGATAATTATCTTGCTTTCAATTGATTTCCCCCACATTTTCAACAGCAAAAAACAGCAATAAATAGTTTCCCTAAATGTCCCTGTTCTGTTAAATTCACCCTGCAGATTATGCAACACGTTTTATTTTTATCGTACTGCCGTATCGCACTTTTAGGTGAGTGTATGTATATCGTCCAGTAAATAACTTCCGGATAGGCTGAAACTGCTGGTCCACTCGGATGACGAGCATGATGAGGGAGTCAAAGGGCCAATTCCAATTCCTCCCTGAACCCTCAAGCTCAACCCTCAATAAGTAGCCCTCAAAACTAAGTGTTAAGGGTAGGGTGACCATTCGTCCGGACAGCCCGGTTTTAGAGCCATCTGTCTGGTTGTCTGTCAAGTGTCCGGCTTTTTCACATTTTGTCCTCCTTTCATACAATTGTCCGCCACCGCTGCATTAATCGTCACAAATCCCCACCTGCTATGCAATGTAAATATTTGCAGCTGAAGCAGCACACGAAGTGGACACAGTGAAGGCTGAGCTGCCCCCCACCCGGGCCGTCTGTCCTAACTTTAGGGCTTTTGTCGTCCTTTTTGGACACAAGTGTCCTCCTTTCCCCTTTCATGCCAGTGGTCACCCTAGTTAAGGGCTATTTGTGACTTAGAAATGGGACACCCCTTAAATGTTGGCCCTGAAATTGATCAGGGCCCACGTTGTCTCTAGTCCCTGAAATGAAATATGACTTTTATCATTGTTTAAATATTTGCACTGTTAACCCTGCCATAAGCCATAAACACTGCTATCATCGACAGGTCCACGTTTCTGAAATGGTTCTGGGCTATCTGTAAATTATTCCTTCAGTTAGAGCTTTCAAACAAATAATCTGTATAATTAACACAATCACGGACAGCTGTATGTGACTCAGGGACCATGATAGAAAGAAGCATAAATGCTTTTCTGTGTCATCCCTGCCACATTTATACTGGGCCAATAAACAAACAAACAAAAACAAAGACCCCACCCTGAGCGTCGATTAGCTTGTTTGTAAACAATGGTAATGTACTCGGAGCTCCTCGGAGTCAGAGCGGTAGGGATTGGTAGCGTTTTTTTTTTTCAAGAAACACATTGTAATTGGGTAGTGGCTTCATTCTCCGTGGGCCCGCCTCTGTAGCATTGACAGACCGCTGACCATAGACTGTGTGCAAAAACTAAATAGTGGATGATGGCGCAAAGGAAAAAGCAAAGGTGGACACCAGCGAGAGTTGGAAAGAAAAAAGGTCGGTCAAGGAGAAGGAGGTGAAATGTAAGAAATTAACTAAGTTGTTTATTAAACCCAGCAACACCCAGAGTGGTACTGCTGTTAGCTCTACTGTTAGCTCTAGTGTGCGCTCTACTGTTAGCTCTGCTGTTAGGTCTTCTGTTAGCTCTGCTGTTAGCTCTAGTGTGCGCTCTACTGTTAGCTCTGCTGTTAGGTCTTCTGTTAGCTCTACTGTTAGCTCTGCTGTTAGCTCTAGTGTGCGCTCTACTGTTAGCTCTGCTGTTAGGTCTTCTGTTAGCTCTACTGTTAGCTCTGCTGTTAGCTCTAGTGTGCGCTCTACTGTTAGCTCTGCTGTTAGGTCTTCTGTTAGCTCTACTGTTAGCTCTGCTGCAGCAACAACATTGCATGCATTTAGGGTTTGGTTTATTTGTTATATATTTAGAATTTAGATCACAGGGGTCAAGATAGATAGTTTTATTTCTTTTGAATATTGGATTTATATTGTGCTCTTATTGTTACTTTTTGGTATTTAGCATTATTTAAATTTTTGTTTACTTTAGCTGTGTTTGGCTAAAATGTGCCACCTGCTGAACATCTTAGGAATTATTTTTTAATCAATCCCATATATTGATCACAGTTAATCAGCTTTTGGACTGATTAACTGATGTACTGTTTAACTTTTTCTCACTCAAGGTTAGTGTGAGTTGACCCACCTTGTCTGTTTTATTTGATCAATATTACAGTATGTTGGGAAACTGAAAAACAGAATAGTATATATGAAAACATATTCATAAATGTTATGTTAATTTTAATGAAAATAGTACATTGTAGGTCTGGCAAAAACTCCACAGGTGAGCTGAAGGAAGCCTGAAAGATATTTAGCCTTCAGTTATAGGATAGGCTGTTGACCTTTTCACTTTAACATTGAATAATAGTGTTTATTAGCTATACTAAGATGGCATCTAAACAGTTTTCTGAGAAAATAATACAAATCTGTTCTTAATAACACATATCATGTAAGTAACCTGAGACAAAAGGATATATTGTGCGGGCAGGGAATGACAGAAAACTACGGTACTTTGGTGAGCTGTTGTCATGCATTAGTTTAATAGTGTGGTGTTGTGTCACAGCCAGGGAATAGTATTGCTTTAATTACTATAAGGAAATTTCAAACCATGATCTGGACCTTGAATAAAATTGCTGCAGCATGACCCAAACCTACAATGAAGTACATACTGAAAATAAAAAGAAAGATATGGGGGATATCCAAGTAGGTGATTAAGTGATTAACCTGTGTAAATTAAATCAGAGGAAGTGATTAACCTCCTAATAGAGTAGCCTGCTAGCTTTCTCTAGTTTAGAGAATCAGGACTCCAGCCTCTTGTTTTATTAACATCACCTGTAGGTTAACTTACCCAGGCTTATCACTAAACCACGTACTTGAACCCCCCCCCCCCCCACACACACACACACACACACACAAGGGGAAACAATGGCAACTTACTCAATACAGTAGGATGTTTACCCTTCCCTACATGTGCAGGTATCTGTCTAAATAGAACCATCCAGTTTATTGTATTGATTACCATTGATTAAATTTTTAAAATGTGGCTCAAGAAGTGGGTCACTTCTGTTCTTTTCAAATATATTTATTGCAGTCCGAGCTGTGGGTGGGTTAGTTAAAAAAAACCTTGTTTATCCATCACTGTTTCCTGCCAATATGTTGGTGTTTTGATTTAGACTGTGTGATGTTACAAAGTTATAACCATGTACTTCTACTTTTACTTTATACACAACTCTGCCTAGCAAGCATCAATGATGCGGGACACATTCTGAATTTGCAGGACGCATTCATTTTGCTTCCAAAGCTGTACACATACGCGCTATGTGGGAAGGTTGGTCACCCTAGTACTGTGTGTATCAGAGGTGGTAAAAGTACTCATATCCTGTATAAGTAAAAGTTCAGCTTACTTGTGTGAAAAATACTTTAGTAAAAGTAGAAGTACTGATTCAATTACTTTAGGTATGTAAAAGTAAAAAAAAGTCCAACTTCTCAATTGTAACAAAGTACAAAAGTAAAAAGTAAAACTGTATTTTTTTTTTGCCATACATGAAATAATACTTATTTAATCAGGAAAAATCATGAACGTTTCAAAACGTCACTGTACTCAGTTTTGTGAGTGTGGCAGAAAATTTTGGAAAAAGTCAAGTCATAAATAGGAGATTTAAAAAAAACAAAAAGTACAATTATGAATGTGAGATAAAAAGTCAAAAGGATGAGATAAAAGTCATAAATATGAGATATGAAATGCATAATTATGTGAAAAAAGAATAGACATTTTGAGATAAAATGACTCAATTGAAATACAAAGTTAAGAGAAAACAAATGCACAACCATGAGATGAAGACAATTTCTTTCCCCTGATTTACAACTTATTTTTCCAACTGTCACATCTGTCTAATTTGAAAAAGTAATGAACCTATTCTCAAAAAGTAAGGAGTATAAATACATATTTTTGCAACAATCTAGGGAGTAAAAATAAAAAGTTACCAGAAAAATAAATGCTCAGATACCAAAAATCCACTTAAGTAGAGTAACACAGTATTTATACTTAGTTACTTCCCATCTCTGGTGTATATTTTATCAGAATAGGAATGAAAACATTTTAACATAAACAATTACATACAACAAAATACAACTTTACGATTATGCTCTCTCCATACAGTAGAGGTAAGATCTTTAGCCTGAGCCCGAACCCGACCTGAATTTCGGGCCAGGTCGGGCCTAAAATTTCAATCATTACATTCAGGTCTGGTCAGGCTCGGTCTTCTCTCTCGCTGACTTTTGTTTTCTTCACTGTAATATATGAAGTGGACGAAGCCATGTGTTGTCAGTCTACCTCTGTATTTTATTCTGTGGTCCCAACAACAACACAGTTAACAACACCTTAAAGTTACAGTGCCACCTAGAGATCAAACTGGGAAACGCACTTCTGATATTCCAATACACTACATCCGCGTAATTAAGCGAGTACGCATCAAGATCTCTCTTTCACTCTCATTGTCTGGCCTCTTATTCTGTGTTCCAGCATTATTTCGTTGTGTAAATGCATTTATCATGATAATAAAGATATGTAGATTATTTTACTCTTAAAAATCTTGCGTTTTTTTCTGCCAAAAATACTATGGGATAAATTGAAATTTCGGGTTGGGCCTGCAAATCAAGTTAATTGGTCAGACTTTAATGCCTGCGGGCCTGGGTCGGGTCGGGCTGGATTTTTTAGGCCTGATCTTACCTCTACCATACAGACATGGGGACTCGAGTCCGAGACTCGGACTTGAGTCGCACTTAAGTCGCACAAACAAAGACTTAAGACTTGACTCGGACTTATGTGATATGACTCGTGAGTTCATTATAATGGAATTATTTATTTTATTATTGAATTAGTTTCAGTTTTTCCAATGTGTTGCCTGACATTATGTGAAAATCACAGGTAGAAATAATAGTTTCCCTTGCTTGATATTTGTGCGTGCTGCCACAGGGTACAAATTACAAATACATTGTATTTGTAATATGATTGATCAAATTTAAACAAAGCTTTTGGGATGTTTCTTCACATTGCACATGCATTGTTCTGATCAATTTTGATGGTGCAGTGTGAAATAATGGCGTATATAGTACAGTAAGGCCTCCATGCTTTCACCATACTTAATTACTACACTCAAAAAAATGACCCAACCCTTTCTTTGATTTGCCACATTATATTTTTGCTTGAGTGACTGTAACAAATTGGTTAAATGCTAAATGTATTCAGATATAAGTGGTTCAACACAATTCATTTAGCAACCTTCGCGAACCCAATAGAATCGTTTTCGGGACATTCCACTGTGCATGCGTCATGTACTTTGAATCGCTTGATGCTCATAGTTCGTTCAACAAGACAAGACGGCTGGTCGGTCCAAGTCCAACGGTCCTATATTCACAGATAAAAAAAAGGTAAGAGAAAATTGTTGTGAGTTCGCTCATTGGTGTGTACTCGATGTTATTTTGTTTTAAACGCTGCTTGTTAAACCTGGTTGAGAAAAGGCCATGAAATGGCATCTAGTCAGGTGGGTAGACACCCGAACCAGTTCTCTGTCTTTGGCGGAAAGTTGTTTGAACAAAACTATGGTTAAGATCTACCTAACGGTTTGTGTTTATCTTCTTAGTAGTGAATTTAATGGGAAAGTTTGTAAGAGTAACATGCTATGTGAAAATGAATTTGGCTACGCAGCCTAGCTAGCCAGGCCATGTGAAAATTAATTAGCTGCTAGCAGCTATGCCATATTTTGGCTATGTCAGTTGCACAGCCTAGCCAGCTAACGGTTGCGGTCCCTGAGGAAAAGTTTGAACAAAATCATGTTTATGATCGACCAAACGGTTTGCGTTTACCCTCTTCGTACTGAATTTAGTGAGAAAGTGTGTAAGATGCTATTTGAAAGTTGATTATGACACATTTAGCCGGTAAATCCAAGTGACCCCCACTATGCCAGTCTACCACCTTTGGTGCTACCTGGTTCTGCATGTGAGAGCCAAGCAGAATCAGAATGTAACGAACGCGGGAGTTTTTGCACCTTCTCAGGACAAAGCCAGCTAGACTATGCACCAACCGAAATTTGTTTCAGAGGACTGCAAGGGGACAAATGACTCGTCCAATGACGTATTGGTTTATGGTATGTTCGTGGAGGCGTCGCCTTTCCATTACGAAACAACACCACTCGGAACCAAGGTTAAAGTTAGGGTTAGGGGGTAAATATGCACCCCCGGTTTCGGGGTTCGGAGTAGCGGTGTTTCTGAAAGGAAGGGTGTACTCATTTGTGGACTGCAGGGCGTGAACCCGAGACGTATATTGTTAAAATTGAGGTAAGGGGCAACTTAAATCGATGTACCAACTTTATACAAGTTGTTTCTCGATTTAAGGAATTGCCTGAAAAGTGCACGTCCGTTGCGTTCTCCCCCCACGCGTGTTAGGTTGTCGTGTGTGACTTGTTGTACAACCGGCTCCCTGCTCTGCCTTGAAAATAAATCTCCCTCCGAGAATAGCGTCTTTTCACGCAGCATGGTGTTCAGCCCTTCTTTCCTAGAGTATAGAGTAAACGTTTGCTACTTAACGCAACCTGATCTCAATGTTTTCCTGTATGGGACTTGTGTTGTGTCGCCTGCTCAATATGTTCACGCAGAACTCTTTCCAATCACAGTCATCAGGCATCAGTAGCCATATGTCATTATGCAAACGCGTCTACCACAAGTACATTTCCATTCGGAAGAGCTGGTTAAAATGTCCGCAAATTATGTATGCTTGTCAAGAATGTGTAATAGATGACAAGTGGGGGCATTTCAGTTCGTCCTAAGCTTGAAAATGCTCTGAAATGTTGTGAACTATACTGAAATGCTGTTAATTATGAGCATATCTACACTTCAACTGAATCTATCTCCATCTATCTCCAGCTTACATTAATGGCACCCAAGTACAGCAGCCAACCTCTCAGTGGCAGTAAGTTATTGACTACCTTTTGCTATACAGTTGGAACCGTATATTTACATACACTGTGTGTCAAAAACAAAATAATTTTTTTTCTCATTCTCTGACTTAAAATAGGGCAAAATCTGTTTTCATCCATTAGAATTTAGTTTAAATGCCTTTAAACTTAATCAATTGGGACGAACATTTTGGAAATTGTTGCTTTTGGTTGATTTCTGTTGACAAAACTGTAATAGTTTGGCCTTGTGTGTAGGCTTAAAAACACACACGTGTTGTGTCGGCTCTGCCCGTGAAGTCTCAATAGGAATTAAGTTAGATCTTTGTGGTGAGAGTTCCAAAACATCCACTTTCTTGTCCTGAAACCATTTCTAACCAATTTGGTGGTATGCTTTTGGCCACTGTCTTAATTGCAAGCCGCATTTGCTGCTAAGCAATAATTTCTTGGCAGCTGCATTGAGAGGTTACTTCAACAATTCCCCATATACTGATCTTTCTTCATGATGCTGCCACCCCTATGTTTCACACTAAGAATCTTAGTGCTTTTCTCCATTAGGAAGTTTATATGCCTGAGAACACATTGCTATCTTTGAAATATGGCGGTGGCAGTGTTGAGTTTGGTTTAAAATTATTGTTCAGCAGCAATTGGGTCTTCCTAAGTAGACAATGACCTAAAGCATTCCACCAAATTAGTTAAAATATCAGCAGCACAACAAAGTGAATGTTTTGGAGTGCCCATCACAAAGCCCTGCCTTAAATTCTATTGAGTCTTCATGGGTAGAGCTGACACAACGTGTGTGAACTGACGCCTGCAGCTATTACAGTTTTGTTCACAGATATTGGCTACAAGCCTTGCTCAAATATTCATAGCAGATGTGAGAACAATTTACAAAACGTTTGACCCAATTTATGATGTTCAAAGGCATTTAGACCAAAATCTAAAAGTATGTAAACCTTTGACATTTAATTTCTCTCTCTCTCTCTCTCTCTCTCTCTCTCTCTCTCTCTCTCTCTCTCTCTCTCTCTCATTATTGTTGAATCTGGAAATAATTGACATGGAAAAAATTTATAAATCCCAAACAATTTAATTTGACAGGTTTTGTCCAATTTTAACTGTATGTAGGCCAGTACCACGACGGAGCAAGAGGGTTCAGAAAAGAGATTTCCTTCCGACATCTCTGAACCACTTACAAAAAATATGATGATGAAGATCGAGACTTAAATAATCTCCCCTTAAAAGTTCCAGAAGGAAAATGCTGTCGATGTTTCACATGGAGTGGTTTACAGTTTTTCTCCATTGGTTTGGCTCATTTCTCAAATGAATGTAAGCATAGTCCTGGTTATAGACTATTTATCAAAATTTAGCAATATTACGGAAACTGTGACAATTTAAAAAAATAATGATTGAAATCTTAATATCAAGTGACTATACCACATATTTGCATTATTGTTTTAGTTCTGTATAAACTTCTATTTTAATTATTAAATTACTATGTAATATTTTAAAAGGTATCAAAATGCAATGGTAGGAGATGGGCTCTACTGATGAGACTCTTACTGTGCAAGCTGCCAGCCATTCATGTGAAAAAGCGGCAACGTGATTGGTTCAGGACGGTCACATGATGTCTCGTGCTGCCGCCCAGCTAGAAAAGAATTCAAAATACTTCGGAATTAAACCACTCCGTGTGAAAAATTGACAGCATTTTCCTTCCGGAACTTTTAAGGTGAGATTATTTAATGCTCGGTCCTCATCATATTTTTTTGTAAGTGATTTCGAGATGTTGGAATGAGACCGGAAAACGGTGTTGTGGTACTGGTCTAATGGCATTGTCAGTCATTGTCATTTGATTTTAACCATTGCTAGGTGATTGGGTTAAATTGAGCATTTTCGCTTTGAGATTCACAGGCCTTGGGTCAGTTAGGTACAAATCAGACAAAAAAGTTTATCTTAAAGGCCCCAACAGGCCATGGTTCCACCAGACCCGAGCAAGATCTCCTCTGTAACCCAAGAGTTGACTGATTTACTGGTAATTGTCTTATTCTTCTTTGCAGGATAATTCATGTGGAAGTGCAAAGAGTGCTCTATTGAAGTAGGTAGTAGATATTTATTACTGCAACATTTCAGACAGACACATGGACATTTTAGAGGCAGTTGTAGATTTCCATGTGCATACACCCATTTCCCTTCTACATTTAGCACATGGAATAAGCTATTAAACCACACATACAAGTGTCATGCTAAATTGCCACTTCAAGAGCCATTAGAAGAAGCTACATTTCAATGCCATGTGTGTTCTTGCCAAGAACTTGCATCAGAGAGGGACCTTTTTCATCATCTAAATAGACATCTCAAGGAAAATGAAATGGTTACATGTGTGTTTTCAGGCTGTGCATTTAAAACTAACATCTACAGTACATTTAACACACACAAAAACAGGAAACACAACACCCAATATTCGTTGAAAGACTTCAAAGCAGATGTAATCTGTAGAAATAATTCACAACACTTTGATTATTCTGTAGATGTGCAAAGTGACTTCATTGATGTGGATAATGGACAGGAGGTCATAAGTGTTGGTGCTCTTGCAAAATTACAGTCAAATTTTATTGAGAAAATTGCATGCATTTTATTCAGGTTAGAAGACATTATTCACACCCCAAAAGCAGTTATTGATGAGGTCCTCTCTGAACTTCACTTCCTAGTTAGTACAGAATCTTTGCCTTTAACAAAAGCAACAATTTCTAATGTATTTCAGAGCCGTGATCTCCAAATTGAAGAGTCAGTTGTTGATGAGCTTTCCAATGTAATAGTAAGACTAACTCATTAGGAAAAGCTATTGAAAAGGATGGTCCTCTTGCCACTGCTTATAACCGTAAAGAGTATTATATCTCTCATTTTAGGGTTGTGGAGCCTGTTGAATACATGTTAGATGCCCAAAAGAAAAGGACATTTCAATACATTCCCCTGTTACAATCTTTGCAAAAGTTGCTCTCTGAGGAAGGTGTCCTTGATCATCTTAAAACAGATTTGCCTAACGTCCCATCCACATCTTGCTTACAAGAGTACCGCACCATTAGAGATGGTGACTACTACAAACAAAACCACTTTCTGTCTTCTGAAGGCTCTAGAATAGCAATTCATCTTTATGTAGATGATTTTGAAATCTGCAACCCTCTGGGGACATCTCATAAAAAACACAAGCTCTGTGGTGTCTACTGGGTGTTGGGAAATTTGCCACCAGGTTCCCATTCAAAATTAAGCTCAATCTATTTAGCTGTTCTTGCCAAATCCGATGACATCAAGACCCATGGCTACCAACAGGTATTGGAGCCACTGTTACAAGATTTGAGTGTACTAGAGCAGCACAGAGTTTTCATTTCCTAGATTGGCCAGTTTGTTAAAGGTACAGTACAATGCGTTATTGCTGACAATCTTGGTGCACACTCAATTGCGGGATTTGTTGAAAGTTTTTCTGGTGGGTCAATCTGCCGATTTTGTACTGGAGATAAGTCAGAACTTCAGACCAAGGATGTGAATTCTGGTGCTTTCCAACTTAGAACACGAAGAGATTCACGATGTACAAGTCAAATCTGCTCAGGAAAATGCCACAATTTGCTGTAGTATAAAGAGACGATGTGTTTTAACAGAAAATCTCTCTCATTTTCATGTAAGCACTGGATATCCCCCTGATGTTGTTCATGACCTCTTTGAAGGTATTGTGCCTGTTGAACTTGCACGCTGCTTTAGTGTTTTGATATCAAAAAAATACTTCACTCTTGATTTACTGAACAAATTAATCCAGACATTTCCATTCAAATGGGAAGACAAGACCAATCGCCCACATGCAATACCGCGTTCTTTCACATCCACTAACACCATAGGTGGAAATGCACATGAAAATTGGACATTGTTGCGATTTCTTCCTTTTTTCATTGGGCATATTGTACCACAAAATGAACCATCATGGCTATTGATTCTGGATCTTAAGGAGATTGTCGAGTTGGTAGTGGCCCATGTACACACAAGTGAAACCGTTGCATATCTTGAGGCTAAGATCTATGATCATAGACAGCGGTATCTTGAACTCTTTCCACATGTGAAACTCTTGCCAAAACATCACTTTTTAGAGCATTATCCACAAATGATACGTTGCTTTGGTCCACTGGTAGCGCTATGGACTATGAGGTTCGAGGCTAAGCATAGCTTCTTTAAGCAGGTTGCCCGCTATACAAACTAAAAACATACCTCTTTCACCAGCGACTAAACACCAATTCATGCAAGCCTACACACATGGGACCAACTTAAAGAAGTCTTCCTTGGAAGTCTCAGATACTTCAGTTCTTCCTCTCGATGTCCTTAGTGAGGGAGTAAGGTCAAAACTGCGTCAAAGATACCCAGAAATTACTGAGGTTCATATGGCAAAGCAGTTGTCATACAGTGGCATATGTTACAGAAAGGGAATGCTTATTGTCCATGGATCTGTTGATGGACTTCCGAAATTTAATGAGATCATTCAGCTGTGCATTGTCAAGGATAATCCCATTTTTATAGTGAGAGGTTTTTGTACTTGGTACAGAGAGCATTACGACTGTAAATACAATGAAATTGTTTAAAATGATCACATTTTACCAATGAATTCACATATTTATAAAGGATAGGTTACCCTTTAAAGTAAATTGTTTAATTTCTAACTTTCATGAATATTTATCCATTTTAACCCCTTTTTAATATAGAGTTTTTTAATTATAAAATAAAATAATTGAAATATATTGTTTTCCATTAACTTAAATCACAGCATAGCTGTTTTTTATCCATTTTAAATAACTTAAAATGATGCATTTACTCTCAACTGCGTATGGCTTTAACCTTCGTCACATGCAGAGAAAGTGACGAGGCACTTTACAAAATTAATTTTAACAATGCGCTCATTTCAGTGGCATAAGGCATAGCAGTAGTAATTTTCTAGTAGATAAATCAAATAAAAGCATTTTGATACCAACATTCATTAAACAATAAAAAGAAAATGCAAATTGCTCATGTACAGTTAGCATGGTAACCTCGTGGTTTTTTCCACATACACACGCATTGAACATGTCAGAACTAGCTTACCAAGAGATTTCGAAGGAGAAGCCAGGACAGGACAAAAGTCCTTCCTTAACGGTTTTCCCACCTCTAAAATGGAATTTTAATAAATTTATAACATGAACTAAACCATACCTCAATTTCAGGGTGAAATAAACAATGTTATGATACCTTTTTCATTGAATTTCCCTCTCACACGGGAAACTAGTAGCTGTGCTCGGGCCGTGCTTAGACGGAGTTAAGCTACGAGGAACTTTAGCACTTCATTTCCCGTTTCTTTTCAAAATAAAGTTCGGCTTTTCAAAATAAAACCAATATTATGTATAAGGTAATACAAATTGAAAAATGATCAAAAATAAATACAAAGGATTATCTAACACCCTTTTTTAGGCGGGTTACATCAATGCGTTGAAATTTCGCTTCATAAGCTCTTTAATGTGGTATGATAAAAAAAAATCTCAAAACACACTCAATTGATATGATGATTGACCATATTTACTCCCAGATAAAACACATCCCAATACGTTTCCAGTATCAGATAAATCCTTAAATATTAGTTGGACGCCACTGAATAACCTGGGTGTTTATCTGGGCTCTTAGAAAGTTTGAAGAACTTGTTAAGAACTGTTTGCATGGAATATATTTCTAATGTCATACTTTCTTGTACTTGTTTCAGATCAGGACTGAAAGTCTTCCATCATGTCAAATCCAGCTGTTCTACGAGTCATTTTTGGAGATGAGACTGATTCCAGGAAATTGCACTTGATGTCTGGAATTCCAGAAACGGTGGACGAAATGCATGACCTTCTGAGGGCAAGCTTTCAATTGCAGCAAGACTTTCGTTTGCAATACATGGATTCTGACTTCAATGTGTTCATGAACCTAACTTCAGTGTCTGAAATCCAAAACAAGGGCACACTTAAAGTAAATCTACACTCCACTCGAGGAGCCCTATATCTCTTTATACACTGTGGGACCATCTGCTGCGACCCCAATCACAAACGCTGAGACTTCTGCAGCATTGCCCTCAAGCCCATCAAGCAGTGATGCCACCTTGTGCACATCAACTCCACAAATCAACTCCTCCACAGAGGTTCATACTTCAGCAATGTCTACCTGGCCCCTGGCATTTATTGTCCCAAAGTTTTACCACGAAGCTGAACTGGAGCTGCAAAAAAAGAACAATGAATTTCAAACGAAGGGAACATACTTCACTCCTGGTCCGAAGCTGAAAGGAATCATCCTGGATGGCCTGGCACAAGAGATGTTGAAATACACAAAGTATCCGAAGGATTACCAGTGTGATGACATAGCAGCTGCTCTAACAAGGGCCCATCCTTGCTTGGGGCAGTTAGGATGTAAGTTGGGATTCTCTGGATGGAAGCAATCCATAAAATACAAAATGCAAAATTATAGAACCAAACTTGGGAGACTTGGGGACCCTGAAATTGTGGTCAATTCCTTTAAATACAAACGAGAAGGCCAAGGGAAAGCGGCTGCTCAAGCCTAGAAAGGCTGAAGTGCATTACATCCCACTACATCCCAGAGGTGAAACAGAAGACAGCCTGGAGAGTGAACGGGTTGCTCTGTTGACAGAAGTGACCAAACGTGGCAATGAAGCTGTAATAAAAACCAAGATGGAGAAAACCTTCTCCTACAGACGACAGGACATTGTGGACTAGAGGCCCAGGATAGAGGAGTTCAAAAACCGATGGCCCTGTCTTTTCGAGCAGAGTGAAGTAAGTGTGTGTGTGTGTTTCTTTCTTTCTTTCTTTAATTAATTAATTAATTAACCATGGGGATGTCATTTGTACTTTGCAATGGCGGTATCCCACAAATTTTACATTTGAAATGCAATTCCACATATTTTGTAACATTTATTGAAAAGTAACTGATGAGGAACATTACAAAAGCCACCAAAAGTACAAATCTCCCTCTTGTAATGGATAAGGTGAAAAATATGTTTCATCACAAAAAAACACAAGCCCAACTATTTTTCCTCCATAGAAAAGCATGGCCATTGACTAAAGAAATTGGCCTAAGTCCAAACGTCATTGCTGGCTCCACCAGTAATTGCTTACTCTTGCAGTACAAGTAAGCTTTTCACCTTGTTTTTTTCTCTACCAGTCCCCTGAGGATGCAGAAGCAAACATCACCTCAACTGTCATGTTCCATCAGGAGCCAGGGACATCAGGAGCCAGTTGATGTTGGAGTGGTACTTGAGGGTGTGCAGGTTATGCAGAACATCAGCACAGTCCTCCATGCTTTCATTACCCTGTTCGGGTTAATTTATGCTTTGGACCTTGCCTACCCTGACAACATGAAGAACACGTTCGAATTTGTACAGAAAATTTTCATGACGCTGGATGGACACAAACTCAGCATGAGAATGCAACAACTGAAAATCAAGCTATTTGCGTAGGTCCCTATACAGACTACAGAGTGAAGTAAAATGAAAAAATGCAGGCATGCACACACAGACTGAAATCCGGGTCCCCGGAGGCAATGTAGCCCATATTACACTGTTGCAGCAGGTGTTTTAGTGCACTGTGCCATAGCGCTCCAGGGAACACTAATTGTTGATCCTCAAATCAGTTTGTTTCTGACTTTTATATTTTTGTGGGGAAAATTTTGTTCACCCCCCCACACACACACACACAGACAAAGACACACACACACACACACACATTTCATTGAAAAGCTCCAAGCTTATTTGTTCTGTCTGTCGGCACTTAGCAATACCCCGTGTCTCCATGTTGCCAAAGGTTTGGACGACCATGTTACAAAAATCCTGTACAAACTCTAGCATGTACAAAACCTATTCAAATGTTCCTGAACTGCTCAAATAGATATCTTGTTTTCGTTCTTCATTCTTTGCACAGGCTGATATGTTTTGTAGTGGGTATGTTTTTCTATCAGGCAGCAGGAAGGACAACCTCCTCACTAAAAGCCGGGGTCCTTCCATGCTCTGATGTCCTGTAAGCGTTCTTACCAGCACTGGCTCAATGACTGGACACTGCTGTGGTGGCCAGATTTACTGAAATAATTTTGAAATTAAAATGATGTGCATTTTTGCAATGTAGGGCAGTGGAAATGTTTAAAACACTTGCCATTTTCTAAATAACTCTGGACATTTTATGTGTTAAGTGTTAGAACATGTGTCAACACATTGCAGTGGGATATCACATTGAAAAATACTTGTACATGTTGTTATGCCTGAATTGTTCTGTGCATTTAAACAAGTTAATGAGAAACGCATGTTACGCCAACTGACAGTGTCAATAGAGTCAATTGGCACAATCAGCACCTTCCATCAGACAATGTTAGTTATGATTGTTTGTTCAAGTTAACTGTCAACAAGGTCCATTGAATTTGCTGTATTATAGGCTATTCAATTACATTCAATTTAGGAAAATCTATGAGAAATGTGTGTTATATTCAATTTAGGAAATTTTTTGAGAAATGTGTGTTTTTCTGGTTTCTGACTGTTAAAATAAAACAAATTAACCTGATTTTGTGTCGTGGGTCAATTGAGGTAATAATACAAATTAAATACATTTAATTATTATTATTAATAATAATAATAATAATAATAATAATAATAATAATAATAATAATAATAATAATAATAATAATAATAATAATAATAATAATAATAATAATAATAATAATAAATAATGCAATATAAAGATATTAATGTGGCTACATTAGATTAGAAAGTGTTTGACTAACTCAATGTCATTGTGGTACACTGGGGGTATTTAGATTATTGTGGCTGCATTTGATGAAGATTTGTTGGACCAACTCAATTTCATTGTGTTTTGATGAGGTGTTTTGGTTGGGTTGAGGCAGCACAAAGTAAATGTGTGGAAATCTTGCCCTCAATTCAATTGAGTTAATCCAATGAGTTATTTTTTTGAGTGTACATACTTAATCCAAAACAATACAGCAATGAGGTATGGTATTAAATAGCATCTAATGTGAAAACGTTCATTTCAGCCATTTGAGACTTGACTTGGAGTTGGAAAAAGAGACTTGTGAACATCTCTGTCTCCATATGAATTCATGTTTATCAGTATGACTGTAAAAATGTATATTCACTGCATTATTTCTGGTGCAGAGGATCCATGGATTTCAGACTGAGAGTTCAGGATCACTCTGCAAGATGGCCAACAAGGTCAGAGAATGAAACTATTTGTATATTTTTGTGACCATAGAGAAGGAACCTGAACTCATGGTCAGTCTGTGAAATTCATGGATCCTCTGCTCCATAAATAATGTCTGTAAAAGTGGGGACAGATTTTTGACTATTAATTGTCACGTTGATTAATTTGTGTTCATAATGGAGAAAGAACAGTTGCATTTCATGTTTGTAATTCTTGTCAAAACATATTTATTTGTATTCTACACACACACATATAGAGTAATAATGTACACAACGCATTTAATGTACGACTGATCTCATTTAGGTTTGCAAATATTTATTTTTCTGCAAAACTATACACTAATATGCACTAAAGCTGCACAATATGTTGTCTGAGCATCGATATCACAACATACGTGTGCACGATAGTCACATTGCACAGTGTGATAAGTAGATTACTTTAAAAAATTTGACGCAAATGATTGCACATAAATTATTTGAGTAATAATCAACTAATTAATTGGTTTAAGTAGGTTCAACTTTAAACCTAAAAGTATTGGACTTAAATTATTAAGTAGAAAAGACTAAAAGACTGTTGATTTTACAACAGATTTAAAGGTAAAATAATTTTTCAATTGCAATCACATTATTCAACATTGCCAAATAAAAAGTAGCTGTGGAGCAATAGGCCAAAAAGACATTGCATGAAAAAGTTTTAAACTAAACATTTTTAGCCAGAACTTTGAGTACACTCTATCATCACATTTCAGAAGTAAACTTCACTTAAATAGTTTGAGTAATTGAACAAAACCTTTTTTTTTTTTTTTTTTATCAACCACTAATCTGTTTGACCGTTTGCGTCGACACCACACAACTGTTATTTACTCCTGAGGATTTTTTCATATTGCAGGGTTAAAAAAAAAAAAAAGCATTGTCAGTTTTTCTAATATTGTAAGTCCTAACAAGCACACATGTGTGTCTTCTGCACATGAATATTTTGACTGCAGCCTTTCCCCACACCTGTGTTGGTTTTAGGTACAGCATTGAACTCTGTACATTGCGTAAATAAGAACCACTCCCATTACTGAGAATAATCTTTTACTAGCAGACGCTTACACCTGCAGTTCTCTCCAAACTTGCAGTGGTCTGAGCTACAGCTGATTTAAATACATGTTTTCCTGGACAGCAGTTCTCAAATCTGTGAGTCACTGGTATCATAATGACCTGCTGAACAGCAAATTCTGTACATGTTTCTATGTTTGTCTAACTTCCTGTGTTCCTTTTTCTTCTTCTCCGTGTTACTTGACATGACATTGTATGCGGAGACAATTTGCAAATAAAAGTGCACCAACAATATCTGAAAGTTATAAAATCTTTATTGATGTATACAATACTAAATCTTGGAGATAATATGCGCAAGTTTACAAGATGCAATAGAGTTAAGTGTCAAATACATTTGCATAAACACTCAAGTGACATGGAATCTTCTGCTGTGAAGGAAACATTTTTGTTTTTAAGTAGTATACTAAGTCAACAGGCAAAAATAAAACTGCACCAACAATGAGGGTTACATTAAACATTTTATTACTAGCAAAGCAGTCTAGCACATGATCTGAAAAAAATACAAAAGTTAGAAGTGTTGTGAACATAAACATGATTAGATACTATTGTTTTTACATTTAACAAGGAAGTTTAAAACCAAAGTATTTGGATGAATAAGAAAAACAAAATACCTCAAAGGTACTTGACTTTAGACCCCTACATACAATTAAGTAGCATTTAATCATTGTTAATATGGAAGACTAAAAGTGCCAAAATTAAATAAATACATCACTAAATATGTAATTCATTAATTAATTAGTAAATTAATTAAAATTGGAATTAAATAATGATTGTTTTAAATGTGTCATTAATTCATTAAAATACCGATTCATTATAGGTAAAAAAACAAACCCAAAACGTATATTATTATTTCACTAATTAATTCATTATTCCATGGTCCTTATGTTGCAGTGGACCATGAATGTATTTTATCTGTCAACCTCGTCCATCAAAGTCAGTGGGCGGGTCTTAACACCTGATTGGTTCCCCTGCACATTGGGTCAAGTCAAATAGATTCCAGATAAAGGATTGATGCAGAGCTTGTGAACACATCCACATACATTGGGTGGCTTTATTAACCTCTATGTTTGTTTGGATACTTGAGGAAACTAAACTTTACTGGCAACTGCTAAAAATCTAGAGTCTCACTCCGACACTCCCAATGTAATGGATTTGATTGGTTTATGTTAGCCCCACCCAGTGACTTTGATGGGTGAGGTTAACAGATAAAATAAATTCATGATCTACTGTAACACAAGGATAATAATTAATGAAATAATGATGCTGTTTTTTTTGTTTTTTTTACCTTAAATCAATTGGTATTTTAATGAGTTAATGACACATTTATCCATTTAATTCCAATTTTAATTAATTAATTACATATTTAATTAATTATTTAATGATATATTTATTTATTTATTTTTTAGCACTTTTAGTCCTCCATACTTTTCAGTACTGTGATTTATGCAAGAAAAAAGACAGGACAATCTTCTATGACTAACCTCATCCAATGCTTAGCATGTTTATATATAATTTAGGTTATATTAAATAAAAATATGTGATTGTGAAAACTGATTGACTAACAACATCGAGTCATACAATACTTGAAAGATTCTGGCAGTGTTTGAATCACACATTGGATATTACCTACCACATGTGGGACCACACCATGTCCACCTATACTGGATATGGTGTGGTAGTATCTACAGCATTATACAGCGCACTATGACATATGTAGGCTTAAATGCAGTGTACTGTTAAGTCACCATTGCACAACCATCTGACAGCTGTTTATCTTATTCTTTTACAAAGAAACCTCAGTGGAATCAGTTGATACAAAGAATACACAGTGATTTCTGGTGTTAATGTGCTGCTAATGAGCATGAATTTGCTTTTAGTAGCTGAAAGCGTCTATGAAAGAGTTTCAAAAAACAAGACAGAGGGACTAAAAATTTGAACAAGATGTAGACGAATATTATGAAACAAGTTTAGAAAGCACTTTGGGTCAATTTCAAAAATGAATACTTACTGAGATAAAGGAGACAATGCATATTGTCATATTATTTTGCATAATCTTTATACAAATATCCACATTTAACATGAAACATTTAGGTGCTATTTTTTGAATACCTCTTCATTCTCTCACATGTACATTTTGGGATTTGAACTAATTATGTAAGGTAACTCATAGTCATAACTATGACTGCTGATGTATGTTAATTTCTGATTGATATGTGGTTAAATGGGGAGGTTCTGCTTGTAACATGAGCAGATATGATGCATTCCACAAGAAAACAGAACCATTTCCACAAGAAATGACACCAAGGCTACGTTTTATATGGAGATGATCAGGAGAGAAGATGCAAAACTGGGGTCTCGCCTTAACCTTTTTATCCACATTTACATGAGTGTTGTCATTCACAAATCTCTGTGCATACGAGGACGCAAGAGTGTGTGGAATTGGACTGGATAATCATGCCAGGTTGTAGATGGTGCTGCCTTCTGCACATGTGTAATATTTTTGTGTTTTTGACTGAGATGGAAACAACAGCGTTCATAACTTCTACTCTGGAATGCGTTTTCAGATTTTTGTGCTTTCAACCCGTAGAAACTCAATTATTGTGTAAACAAAAGGCACTTCTGATAAAATATTTTGTCGTGTTTAGCTGTAATTGTCCACATGTAAACAAAGAACAAATAAGTTGTAAGACATGGCAACTTAAAAACACCTTAGAACAATTGAAGGCACTTTTTTAACACTTTCCAACACACACATCTGACCCCTTTCTACCATGAGTTCATGCCCAGGAGCCTCTGTGCAGGCTGCACACCTGTGGCTCAACAAAACCCTGTCACATTGCATCTCCCTCTGCAAGGAGGCCAAGAATATGAAAAATGGGCCAAGCCCCAGTCATCCATCAAACGACGGAATGCCGTCCTCTGCCTTTATCCACTTGTGTCACCCCTCCAGAACCGGCATCCTTGACATCTGGTATCACTTGCTAAATTATTTTTAGAACGTCATGGTACTAGAAGTCAGTACTGTAGCAAAGGCTCCTACCACTAAGAACCCAAAACTACAGTAAGGTCACACTTATAGTACATTTCTGCCACCATTTCTCAAAGGATACTTTCAGACTGCAGGCAAATGTGACCCAAATCTATCTATTTGTTCAAGAGTTTGAACATTATAAATTCATTTGTGGTCCTAAATTTTTATGTCATTGACATGTGACAAATGTTATAATTTTGGATCCTAGGAGTGTTCTAAATACAGTGTGTCTGTGTGGCCGCATATTGTGTCAGGACCAGAGGTTGCACTAGACATTTTTATTGTCCATCATTTTGACGGAAAGGGACGTAAAAATTCCATCATGACACATTATTTTCCGTCATTTCAAATTACATTTTTAATGAGTCAAATTTAGTAATTAATCTTCAAAAACATCTCAGTGTTGCAGTAACTGTAGTTCATGCTGGATGATAATCCTCATCTTGGACTGCGTCTTTTTTCACTGCTTTTATTGGACTTTTGAAAAAAAAGAATGAGACTGCTGCTTTGACATTTAGCGCTAGTATTTCAGCTAAAGTCAGTGACAATGACTGATTAACATTCAGACTCAGCATCAACTGCAAAGCTGGTCTACTACAGGTGGACGGATGGAGTCATGTGACTTTAGAAACCCACCGGTACCCACATACATTAGCCCTGTAACCAGATCCATCATTAAACACATCGTCTACTTAATTCACTTTTAAAGGCTTTATTTTTGGCTAAAACACACCCCATCAGTTCAGCTCAGTGACATCTGTGGCCGGACATAGAGCTCCTTCAAAATAAAACAAACCCGCTGTGGCTCAACCACGGATCCACGGTTTCATCCGTGAATCTGCTTTTATTTTTCACTTCCTGTCCTTTGACCCACCCACACTTCCTTTAACCTTAACTGTACCCCTGAATTCTTCTTTTTTACCCATCCCCACATTTTTATGATTCAGCCCAGTGGATACCCGACCTGGTCCAGGACTGCTGCTGTGCTGTTGTATTCAGTGTAATAGTGAACAGGGTGCTGTAGGTTCTGTTTACAGACAGAGCAGTGATACTGTCAGTAGGTTCTATTTAACATGTTATCCTCAGTATTTTCAAAATGATGGACAGCCTTCAGAATTTTCTGTCATCTTAAAAAACAAAAATCTGTCAATTGATGGAATATTTTTGCTAACGTCTGGTCACTCAAGATTGATAGAAGTTGGATTTATGTGTAACAAACAAAAAAAATCTGATTTGACCAATAAATCTTAATTGTGCATTAAGAGCTGCTGTCTGAATGTAGTCTAAGTTGACCGTAAATTATCTATCTGTACTCTCTCCACCTGAAGCTTTTTCACATGCTAACAAACCCTTTACCTTTAAATAATAGCCTGAGGTGTTTCTCTGGGGAGGGGGAAAAAAAACTTTTGGCAAGTTATATTCTTTTCCTAACTGCAAAAGCAGGAATCCAGTCCTTTGGGAATGCCATTACTGATACCAGCTTGTGTGTGTTAAGGTACTACAGAGGTATGTGCATGCTATATCTTGGTGGAGACGCATTAGTGTCGGTGGTCGGGAAAGTACATGAGATGGAGTTCATGACTCATTGTATTAAACCTAGCAAACATTTCACTGACTAATGGATGTCAAAGAGAAAAAGAGGCATGAAAAACAACCAAGCATCAGAGAGAATCAGGAAAAACATTTATACTCTATAATTTTCTACATGGTACACATACTGGAGGCACTGCACACTGGTGTTTAGGCTGCAAAGAACTAGTGTCCAGGCATTTCTGGACTGAAACATAAACAAATGAAGAAAGTTAGAAGGAAGTTTGTTCTTTCACATATTCTGCTTGTGTCAATGACCATGTGGGATCATCAAAAACATTCCATACACATTTTTAAATGTTCCTTTTTTAAATCTTTTGAGACGATGCAATGCAAGTTAGTCAATTCCAGGAATCAATTATATCTGAAGCCATACAAACCCAGTGCTACTTCTGTGTGCTTTCATATCTTCTGTATTTGTATCTGTATTTTTTTCAGTGAAGATCTGTTTAATTTACTGATCATGTAGGTGTTTATAAAAGCTCAGATTTAAGTTGAGGGTTATTATATCACAAAAAGAGAAAATTGAAAAAAGAAAAAACACCTCATTAACTCAGTGTGTCCACCCACTGTCATTGATCCAACTCCTTGGGTTTTACTGATCAATCAATGTTGTACAAGTTGAGGCCATTTCCACAGTAACTATGGAGCTATTGAACATCTAAATGAGTTATATCTGATGACCGTGGAAAGACAAAGAACTGTATTTTACACCAATTGTTTACATGTACTGATAGGATTACTGGATCAGAAGTTGTTAGATAGATGGGTGATATTGGTCGATGGTGGATGTTTGGGTCTTTATGGGTTAATTGACTAATTAGCTGGTAAATACAATGACTAAATATAATAGCGTAACTGTTTAGCAATGTGGAAATATACAATTCAACAATGGAAGGATTCCTGATACCTGATGGTCCTGGTCAGGTCTACAACAGCAGCGGTCCAAAGAATTCCGTTAATAACTTCCCATCCACAAGCTTAGTCCTTTTCACTGAAAACCAAGAAACTCCCCCATTCCAACACTAGCACAACCTGGCAACACGTCGCCTTGATGAGTTGTGGGCAGTACCATTGCTCCCAAAGATTTACTATTTTTCACAAAAACACAAAGAACAAAGAAGCTATTTGTCATTGAAGAAGAGAGGTCCAGAGGCAGACAAACACAGCGGGAGGGAGATAGTTGGCCCAGTGCCTTGGAGATGTGCCGCTATTGAAGCTGATAATACAGAGTTATGGTGCTTTGCTGCAATGTTATTTTCTTTGGACAGCCTCATTGGAGGGTTTAGGAGGTACTTGCAATAGATGCGTCAATAAAAAAAAAAAACTCTGAATGAGCTGAAAGCCCAGTTGGCTTTGAAGACAACACTAAGGTTTCTGGGTGTTGGTGATTATCTAGATACTGAAGTATGTTTTAAATGTTCACTGTGCGATATTTAGTGGCATCTGGTAGTAAAGGTGCAGAAAACACAACAGATTTACAATACTGAGTATTCAGTTACTGTATTCAGTATTCAGTTACTGAACTGTCATGAATCTGTTCTTAACTACAATAGAATTATGATGTGGCAACAGGATGTAATAACCTCTGTGGTAACAAAGGCATTCTTATTATATTCTGATTACAGTCAAATGTTATCTTTTCATTCTACAGTTAGACACAACTAAATCCACATATGGAACAATTAAGTGTATGAGTCTGTAAGAAAAGACCACAATTTTTAACAATGGATGGATAATTTGTGCTGCTTAAGAGTAGGAAAGTAGAAGGAAGAAAAGCAATCAAAAAAATCAATTCATAAAATCAAATGATATTAAGATGCTTGGTCAACGGCGATCGTCGCTGATGGAATCTCAGCGAGTGTTGCTGAAGCAGCGTCGACAATTGTTGCAGGCAAAATCGGAGCCTCTTCTGCCTTCTCATCGGGGGTTTTCTGTTCCTCTTCTTCCTCTTCTTCATCATCATCCTCACCGACATCGTCAACCTGCTCTGGAACAGCCAGGCCCACTGCGTGATCACCATTCATCTCGCTCTCCACGCTCGCCGCTTCTCCATTGATGGCCAGCTCTGCCTTCAGGCTTTCTGGGGTGGGGGAATTCAGCTTTTCCTGAACCTCCTCCACCTGAACATCTTCCTGGGTGTGCACCTCTGCCAAAGGTATCTCTCCATCTAAGTTTCCCAGAGGAGGAATCTCCACGTGGGCTTCCTCCACCTCACAGGTCACCTCTGGCGAGTGGACCTCCCCGTCTCTGACTTTCTTAACGTTGAACGTCATTGGAGAGACCTTGAAGGAGGACGACTTGGCAGTGGGGCTCTTCGGATGGTTGGGAGTTAGGCTTTTCATGATTTTCTCACGCCGCTCTGGTGGGACAATCTTGGTGGTGATCTGGTTCACTTTCTTCTCAATGCTTTGACGTGAAAAGGCCTTCTTAAGGCTATCCACTTTCTTCAAACTTGAGCGTTTAAACTTGTCGGCCCTTCTCTCATATGTGAACACGGTGCTGCCCCCCATGGCTGCCTCACCCTCCACCAGATCCTCCAGCACTTCTCTGTGTACTGTCAGATCATCATCCTCATCTGAGGACAGGCTGATGGTCTGCAGACATTCTTCTGCAGAACGGAAGCCGTCCACAGAACCTGTGACAGATGCTGTTGGTCGGGTGGACTCAGCATCGCACTGGCTCGGCTGTGGGGTTTTGAGGGGGTCCTTGACGAGCACGCTGGCAGGGATTTCATTGTCCTCCTACAGATAGAAACACAGAAGATATAAAATTCAAAAGTTAGTCAGGACATTTGTTAAAGCCTTGATGTTGACACTGTTAACTCTAAGAAACCTTGGATATGATTTTAAGATCAAGAATGTCTTTACTGTCACTGTACAATCAGAAAGTATACAGGCCACAAACGGTGCTACACACACACACACACACACACACACACACATACACACCCACACCCACACCCACACCCACACCCACACACACCCACACACACAGTGTTCCATGAGTTATAATAATATAATAAATAATAATAATTCAATTGAAAAATATAAAAAATAATTACAATTGAATAAAATGTTAAATGATAAAAAATAAAGAATAAAATAAAATAAATACATAAAAATACATAAAAACAGTAAGAATAACAAAGTAAACACATCTTATTCCTTTATTCCCCTAAAAAGAAATGTAAAAAGAAATAAATAAATAGACAAGTATTCAGAGAATGCCTAATCTCGCCCTTATTTTGTGCCAATCTCAAGTTTCTATGACAACCTGTTCTTGAATTAGAACCAATAATGTCATTTTGACTTTTCTGTTAAATTTTCTGTTGGCCTTTACTCAAATGGATCATTGCATCTGATGCACATTCGCTATATGTATATGCTCATGTAAATTCATGGTGATATCTCAAGTATTCAATGAGTTATAGCATGGTATCTGCAGACAGACACACACACACACACTGATTACAATAATCTCTCCCAACCAATGTTGGGCGAGATTAATAAATAACATTTAAGAAGACAAAAAAAAGAAATAAATAAAAAAAATCAGTAAATGAAGTGTGATGTATGGAGGTAATATCAGAAGCACATTGTTAAAAAATACCATGATTACTTCAAACACGACTACATAGACATATACATGTAGTTCAGTTCATTGTTTGTTTGACAGGAACAGTTTACATTTGCACCAGTTAGCTACTAGCTAATTTGCATTTGTAGTCCCTGGGCAGGCAGCCAACAGTTAAGAACCATACCAATATATAGAAAGTCTATTAAACAAGCAGACAAACAATTACAACAGTGTAAACCAATGCATTCAAATCCTAAATACAATCATAAGTATTTGACACAGTGGGTATGCATGTTAAAATACAAACTACTGAAGCATTTGGCTGCTAATGCGTTAGCTATAGAAATGCATATGAAGTACACACACATACATACATATATATATAGGCATATGTATATGTGTGTGTGTGTGTGTGTGTATGTCCATGTTTTTATTATTTTATGTAATTAAATATTTAGTTCAAGCAACTGGGTTGAGATACTCCAGGAGCAGCACTAAATACATAATACATATCAGGCCAAGCACATACTTGAACAGAGTTGGACCTTTTTGGATTATTGTCCCCGTTTATGTCTAATTTATTCGGACATCTCAGCCTCCATGCTGTGCACCAACGAGGAAAGCTGCTTCCACATGCCCCATGGGTACGTTTCTCAAAACATCTCAGGAATTTAACCTGTTTATCTGCAGTTCTATCCAATGTGTGTCATTAAAGCTTATCTGTCTCTGCTTTTGCCACCATTCATCATCACACCAGTATGTTTATATACTCGACTTCTGGACTTTCTCCTTTTTTCCTGCTTATCTGTCACTGACAGTCCATCTGTGTACAATCATATCATCAGTCAATGCATCAAAATGTATTTACATAGTGCCAAATAATAACATGACACTTCACATGTAGAGCTGGTCAAAACCCTCTCAAGCCAATTTACAGAAACCCAACAGAATCGTCCATGAGCAAACCCACATATGGGCAAACACACCATGTTCCACTCCACTGAGGACTCTCAGGGTGCACTTCTTAGCCAAATTGCCGTCTTGCTTTCACACCCAGGAGTTGAGGTAAAGCTTCAGTGGTTGCCATACTCCACTACACATCTGTAATGCCTCTAAATGACCTTGTCCCACTGGCTTCAGCACTAAAGATGTCAACTAATGATGTCATGATTTAAAAAACTCTTGTGTAAAACATTTACACAAGATTAATAATTGTCTTGGAAGGTTAATTCCTGGAGTGGGTTATGAAAACGCAATCAGAATCTGTCAAAGTACTTTATTTTCCATTGTTAATTTTTTTTTTATTGTAGTGTCTTTGAATGCCATGGAAAGCGCTATACAAATAAAATGTATTATTACTATTATCATTATTATTATTATTATTATTATTATTATTATTATTACAAGAAATGTACTGTATTGCACATATTGTATAGTGTGTCATGGTCAGTGCACATAAGGGAAAGACAGACATACCTGAGCGTAACAGCACATGTAAGAGTAACTGTGTCCATTAAACTATGACTACATTTCAAAGAATGCAGAAAGACATTTGCTTTCAAGTTTCAAGTGAACAGATGCCATAAGTTGTTGAGGAACTGTGCAATGCATCTATCCTGACCTGTCATTTTCACAATGCTTAAGGACTGGGCCAACCAGATGGTTTACAAATGTCTTATTAAGTGCTGTCTGCTACTCACTCAGCACTGGTGAAGTGTTGGAGTAAAGACGGTGGTGTTACATCTGCAGTGTCACACACCAGCAACAGCCCTGATAATGACAACACCAGTGTTCTAAAATCAAACCAATATGTCTAATATGCAAGGGATAATGTTTTGTCCACGTGTTACTATTAGAAAAATATTTCCCGACGGGCTGAACAACACCCCGACAATATTTCGGGTAAAGATAATTGTTTCCTAGATTCATTAAAACTATAATAAAAGACTTAACTATAAACCTTGTATGTTTCAGAGGTTGAGAAAGTTGGTTTTATCCTGATAAATTAACCTCAGATTTCATGACTCCACAACAGTAATATTTGAAAATGTTAACTAACAGGTAACAGCTTGGTAACGTTAGTTTTTTAACACAATCTACAAGCATGGATATATTATTATCTTCATATCACAACTGCCAAAATGAACAAAAGTATGTAAACACATGAAATTCAGGTGTTTTTTAACGGGTCTGGGATACAAAACTATCAATAATTCAACAAATCTCTGTCTGTAGTGTGACCTGTTTTTCTGTGGAACACCTAACACCTGATGAGCCAAAATTTGGAGGGTGACTTTCCAGTACTATGGCAGATTGCAGTGCAAAGTTTCACGCCATTACGACATACAACAACAAAGATATTAAACTAATTTAATTGCTCTTTCTAACTTTGCTGCTCTGTGCTACACATCACTAACAACTTCAGTCCCCCCAGGAATTCGCAGACATTTTTGTCATTGTCGCAGCCACAGCAACTGAGGCTATTATTACGGCGCATTCGCACGAGTTAAGCAGGGTCTGTAATTTACTGAATTAACAGGTGAAGCGTCTGATTCACCTTCAACTTAAAATTGCACCAATCTTAATGACTGTAGGCTACATTATTATCTGGATCATCCACCATTCAGCTTTATCACTTCATTTTTGTTTGTTTGTTGTTAGCTGTAGTTTAGTAGGTGGAGCCACATTGCCCAGTTTCCTGCTTTTCATGCATTCAAGTCTGAAAGTAGACAGTGACATTTGAGTGTCGGATGAGCGACTGATGGGTCACTTCACGGCGGTAAAAATATATCTTGTTGGGCGTTGATTGTTGTCGCCTACATTAGCATGCCACAAACCACTACCGTGGTAGGCTATCTGCCCCACCTGAAACTTCGTTTTACTAATTCCACCAGCAGTAACAACATATAAACATAGCCTCAGTTGATATTTGGAGTTGATACTGATGTCAAATGATAACAAATGGCAGAAAATCTTCTTTACTTATAATTAATATAAAAGACTGTCTTCCCACAGACAAGACTTTTTCACTTCCTTCTTTTGCAGTCTAAGGTACAGATAGAAAGTCTGTTTGAATTACAGGCTACACAGTCCATGTACTGAGGGTGTCGTACACTTCAAGTAATACATGCACATATTCAATAGACCAGATATAATGACAGTATGTCACAGCTTTCCTTGAGCTTTGAAGAAAAGGAGCACAGTGCAAATACTGCTTTGACCAGCTTTCAGACACCTGAAACCTCTGTTCTTCAGATCCAACACACAAGTATAATTCACACGTCAGGTCTGTGCCAAGCATGTGTGGTATCTCCTGCTAATGCTAGTAAATCTGTCACTGTGTTCTTAAAGGAGCTCCACTGCCTTTCTGAAACAGGGCTGTGTCTGCTTTCATCATAAAAAGGGTGGGGAAGTTGAGAAACCTTTTTACTGCAGAATGTTCACTATGGTTCCACTTGATTTAGATATAGTTGCCTGATGATACAGAAGTGTGTAATGCCAGATATTTTTAGTTTCACAGACAAATTTCCACTGTGATAAACCTCTGAATCTGAGGCATCATCTAGACCAGGGGTCCGCAAACTATTTCCAGTGAGGGCCACATAACTTTTCCCTTCTCAGATGAGGGGCCAGGGTCAATTTGTAACAGAAAAAGTGTGAGGAATGCAGGAGTGCCTAAATGTAAAAAAAAAAAAAAAATTGTTTTCCAGAAAGCCACAACCCTTTCTGGATTCTTCACAGAACAAAAGTCAGAAAATGTATAATAATAATAATAATAATAATAATGATTGTTTGGTTATATTTGTTCAGGAATAACTCCTTTTCTGTAAGTATTCAAATGTCCCACGCTGTTGAACGCACCACTAATGTTACGACGGTTATGAACGTAGTCCGTGTTTTATTAGCCGCTGTGTTGTAGGTAACCGTGCCATGTTCGCCATCTCGGCTTCTTTTTCTCTTTTTTCCCAATCTATTCCTGGTTTATTACTGTGTGTAGATGCCACAAGGTGAGATAAATAACACAGTACAGTTCGGGTAGATGTTAACATGTTGTATTGTATAAGCTAATGCTGTTTAGCGCCGGTGTGCTGTTGAAGCTAATACGAGAATATGCTAGCAGCTAGCATTGCTAGCTGTCATCTGTGATTTCTGTGAGGTGATTTGTGTGTTCCATGACCCATGAAATACATCTGAGTGACTCATATAGTCGGTCTTAATTTATTATTGTGTGTATATATTGTATTTATTGCTCAATTGTGAGTACATTAAAGCACCAACAGACGTACTATGAATCCAATCCCTGAAGCAGAAACTCACAATTCAGTCTATACAGACTCTGCTTTGTTTGGTTGATCTTATTTGAAGCAGGACGGTTCACTCATTCACACACCTTGCTGCATTTCCAGTATTTGTCAACTTACATCTGCCAAGTTAAAAGAATGAATGAGTCTACAACTTGAATGAGCTCACCTGAACTAACCACTTTGTGGAGACCAAGCTGAAACTTGCGCTAAACAAAAACACAGACTTCAAAAGCGAGTAATACTTAAAAAAAAAAAACCTCCTAGATTCCTTCGCCTGGTCAGACATGTCATCTTTAGAGGTGACAGCAGTTCCCACTTGTGCTGTCAAGTTAGTGCATTACTTGACAAGCATTTTATTTCCAACTGAGAAACACTAGAAGATAGTTATCGTCAGTGAAAAGCTGGGGGTTGTGATGTGAAATCTGAAGAGAAAGGAAGTGCCTTTGGGAGCAGCTCTGGTTACAGTTACCCGTCACTGGTTTAACTGTAATCTCAGACATTCCCTTTTGTTCTCTACAGCTCCTGCCTCCTAATTCCCAAAGCAACAGTGTCACAATCACCACCACATCAGGCAGAGAAACACTGTATCCAAACGTATCCATGAAACAAGCAAAACCACTCATGAACAACATGTCAGGTATCACTAAAATGATCCGACGTCAAACGAGTTTGCTTGTTTCGGTCTGTTCACCTCACCAGTTAAAGGGGACATATCATGTCTATTTTCCACAAGTGAACACAGCTCCCTGGTGTCTCAGTGACCCGTCTGTGACATGCTTTGGTCAAAATACCACAATGACAAAGAGATACAACAACCTCTTCAACCTTTTTTAAAACTCTCTGTTTTAGTGCCTCATGCTTTCATGCAAATGAGCCACAGCTGACTCTGCCCCTCTCTTCTGCATGCTACCAAGAGAAAAGGAGAAATAATAAATACAGCCTGAAAAAGTTGAGGCAGAGAAAAAGAGACAAAGACACTGATGAAATAAAATCAGCTGGAGAGAATCAAAGTGGACCGAGTGCGGAGTTTTACAGCTGTTAACAGCTCCAGTGCACGTTCGAGTCCGGTTCATCTGGACCTGGGCCAGCCAGAAAAAACCTGTCCAATAAACCCGGGTCAGAGCGACCACGGACCTGGACGCACGCACAACGACCAGGGTTTAGACCCAATACACCAGACACACACTAGAGCTATGATAGAGAATAAAGCAGATCTGCGAGTCCGAGCAGAGGAGTCTGTGACTATAGGTGGGGTTAGCTGAGCTGGTGGGGTAGGATGGGGCGGGGTATTCAAATGAACCTATGCATGTGACGTACAAAGCATAGAAAATCCAAAATGGAGCATTTACACCCCCCTCCAACAAGAAATGGATCAGGAGAAAAGGAGAGAGGATGTTTTGTTCATAATTTAAAACACATTTTTTGTGTTGGAAAAACATTAAAAAGTCAATTTTGCATATGTCCCCTTTAAACCCAGTCAGTCTCAGCTAAATCCAACCAAACATCCTCTTCTCAAAACACTCACTTGCAGATTGTTCGGTTGTATAAAGGTTTGTCAGGATTCAATCTTGCCATCTCTACTCCAGTCCTGACATGCTGCAGATTTAGGGATTTGGTTCAAACATGTTTGATGATAAACCACTGTGGGTTTGGAGTATGTGGGAGGCAGCGCCGAGAGAAGACTCAGCCTTCTGTAAAACACAAACTGCAGCAAACAAGGTCAAGGACCTCCCATCCTCCACAGCACTGGACAATAAAAGGATTCCAAATGTCTGAGAGGTTTGTTGTTGTTTACATGTCCCAATATATCTACACTGTCAAAAGCCTGATTACCACTAACCAATCAGAATGAAAAGAATCAAAAGAAAACATTACTTCCATTATGAACCAACATGTGACAAATGTGTTTCCATTGAAAACTAAACTGAGATCTCTGTTTAAACCCATTTACACACAAACACGAAAATGTTTACAAAAAATTAAACATTCCGAGGCTCTGTTGTTACCATGGAAACCCCATAATCTTCTCCAACATTAGCCCTGTTTACATGGGAGTTTTTATTCCTGTTTAATTACAAATAAAAGTGAATTCCTCTTTAAGATAGTAAATGGACTGCACTTATATAGTTCTTTTCCACCTTCATGGTGCTCAAAGCGCCTCATATTGACCCATTCACTCACACACTCATACACCAGTAGGTTTCTAAGGTTCAGTGTCTTGCCCAAGGACATTTCGATATGTGGACAGCCAGAGTCAGGACGTGGACCACCAACCCTTCGGTCATTGGATAACCTGCTCTACCAACTGAGCCACAGCCAGGAAGTGGAAGTGGATGCGATCATTTTCTTCCAGTAGAAGTCGTTCCTTTCCAATCAGAACCCTCTGTACCTCCAGCTCTTAAAGCCCATTTAACTAGAGCAGAATACACCATTTTCCCATCCCTCTGAGTTTTATGAACACTTATATGATCAGTAATTAAATGTACAAATATCTGTCATTTTCACTGACAAATACAATAATAATAATAATAAATAAATCATGATGAATCAATTGGTAAAAACTCAAAAAGTGAAGTTTTGACATAAATAGTTGAAGGTCTTTAAAGGTTAAACTGTAAAGAAACATATGGATCAGCATATTACACAACTAGCACACAATTGGTATGTAATTAAATGGTAAAAATATGCTTTATGTGCACTGTTTCACAACTAAATAAATGTAGTTTGTTGTCAGTTTAACCTCAATAAATCTTGGTGAGCAAGCTTGATATATAATATTTGGCTAAACACCATTTGACCCAGGTTTGTGTGTGTGTGTGTGTGCAAGACTCACAATATGGCACTTTTCTCTTGGGAATGTTGATAATTAATGTATCCTCTAAGCAAGCACTCATTAAATAGTCAGACTGGAATACGTGTGTGTGTGTGTGTGTGTGCCAGTGTGTATTTATGTGCAGCCATGAAAGACATGAGGCCACTGTTTAAAATAAGAGCCAAAAGCTGAATGAACATTAAAATACATTTGGAGTGAAGCAGAAAAACAAAGATAATCTAGCACGACATGTTTACAGCATCTAAAATGGGCCCATACTTCAAAAGATACTGTGTTCTTACGTAATGCAGTTCATTCAACAGTAGAAACAGTAAAAACGGCTACTAATTGCACGTCCTGTGAGGTGTTACTGAAGCAGAACTTATGTGTGTTCCCTGCAGAATGCTACTGAACCACAGAGATCAGGGTGGGGCAGCTCATTCACACAGCGTCAATGGACTCTGGTTACATGGTGTGTGTGTGTGTGTGTGTGTGTGTGTGTGTGTGTGTGTGTGATACTGTTTATTGTACCAGTAATGATAGTTACTACTGCATTGGTGTGAGCCTGCAAGTTTTCATGTATGTCTATAGTATCCATTAACCTGAATCTACTGCATTAGAAATAACAGCCAAAAAATTTAGAATGTAAAAATGTCAAACAGTCATGTCTGAAGAAAACGACCATATAAAGTATATACAGTGTGTATATATAATATTTGCAGTCTCGGGCTGCAACTATCAAATATTTTTGTAGTTGAGTATTGAGTATTCTGTCGATTTTTTTCATCGATTAATCAAGTAATTGGATGAATTCCATTTCTTAAAACACTTTAACTTCTGATGCATCATTGGTAAGTGTTGTATATGTAGGAGTTATTCTAAATATTCATAATTCTGAACATACAATGGAGCAAAACAAAACAGTGAGTGATACTAAAAATAAACTGTTTGAGATTTATTTGTTTTTACTATGGTTTCCAGTTTTGTTGTGATTTTCCTCCACAGCAGCTTTTAGGACAAATTCACAGCAGCACAGTTACCTGAAAAAATGTCTCAGGGGTTAAAGTGTTAAACTAGACCAACCAATAAATGGGGACGAGAGAAGGATGAAGTGTTTTGAGTTATGTGCGCGTGCATCCGCGCACAGGTGCATGCGCCTGGATGTGTGAAGCAGTCGTAGCCTAATTATCACACTACCTTGGTACATTTACTAAAAATAATTACAACAAGTGAAGCTACATGCTAACAGATGCTAGTATTCACCAGTTAGCAAAACATAACAGTAAGCCCTGAGTCCGATTTGACAAAGTGCCGTTGAAGTGTGGATATGTTCGGTTCAGGTGTTGTAGCAAATAAGGCAATGCTAGGCTAACGCTAACGCTATTGTGCCGTGCACACACTGTTGTCTGCCTTATGTAGCATAAAATGGTCCCAAACTTCTAGTATTAATTAACTAATTATATTTTAAAAGTACAGAAACAGTCAAGACGAGATGCACCTATTCTGTGGGGAGTTTGCAAGTTTGAAAATGGTCGCTAGTAATTTACCTTACGTGATCTGCTTTATGATCGGTATATTTTTATTAGACTATGAACGGTCCGATGCCCCAGATTTACAGCCGTGAATCGGTTTCCTGAGGTCCAGACAACAATCTGTAATTATGTTCTTTATATTTGTGACCAAGTAGCTTAACAATGACATAGCATTTATTTTCAGAAATATATAAACATTAAAACTTCCAACTCTGCTGATTTTTTTTTAGGTACGGATAAAGATCAAATTAAAGGAAATGCGGGTAGCGGACAGGAAATGACAAAATAAAAGCATATTTATGGTGAAACCTGTGTAGAAAATGTAATACAGACGAGTTAGAAACACTGCTGTGACAGAACAAAAGCAATGGTTGTTCTATGTGCGGCAGTTGTTTCGATGCCACAGTTCAGTTCCAGTCTTCATCTTATGAGTTCCAGAAGTTATAACACTGTACTATGGTTGCATAACACCACAGTACAGAGTGGTGTGTGTGTGTGTGTGTCTGTGTGTGTCTGAGAGAGAGAGAGAGAGAGAGAGAGAGAGAGAGAGAGAGAGAGAGAGAGATATTGGAAAAATGAGTTACACTGATGCTCCTACATTCTGGCTTTACTGTGGGATCTGTGCTGGAAAACACCTGAAACAGATCTGGGCTTTGTCCATGTTTACTGCTCTGTCCTCCTCCAGCATCTGAACCCACTGTAGGAGAGTCAAACATGGTACATACTGACAGACAAGTTTGATTCTGTGTTCATTCCAAGATAATATGATGAAGGATAAATACATTTGTTTGTTTTACATATGATTACACTGGCATCATGACTGTCTAACGCCTACACAAATGGAAAAAAGTCCGGTTAAATTCAGGTGTTTCTTTTCAAACAGGGATGTGGGCAAAAAAAAGATTAATGTCAGAATATAGGTTTATATTGGCATAAATATCATTGCATTGGTTACACACACACACACACACACACACACACACACACACACACACACACACACTAAATATCCCATCAAACTTAAACAGGAAATATTTGTGTCTAAACTATATGGATATAAATATTAGGACACATCATGTCTACAGCTGCAAGATGTCCTGTTCATGAGGATTTTTCAGAGTATTTTAGTATTTAGTATTTAGTTGAAGGGCAGTGTGTACTGGCATTAGTTACATTGGACAAGATACATGCCCCAGGTTTAGCAGAGAAGCTCATTTCCATCTGCTGTCCTGAACTTTAGAAACAACAGAAATATTAACAATCAATATATTTATCCCAATATAAAAGTTTATTATGGCATTTGTCTATTGTTTTGTATCAGATTCCTGTTACAAAAGAATGAATTCAACATGCCCATACATATGAGCTCATGATGATAAGAAGCTGAATTCTATGTTAAGGGGATAAATAACACAAACAGGAAGCCTATTGATGGATCCCAACTGAGACGCGAAGGTCTTTGTGGAATAATAAACACTTTACTGTCATATCTGACTATTTATTACCTTTTCCTACATGTAACAAAGCATTTAAAATATATATTTTAACAATCTTCTTGTGTTTTTCATCTGTTGTTACTAATATGTTTAACATAACATTTTCTGTCCTATTATTCATAAAGATTATCTGTACTATTGAACATAATACAGTTTAGATCAGAAACATTTATTACAGCCTTTTCCTTCACCTTATGGATAGGAGACATAAATAAGATGAGTGTGTTGGTGGTTGCAGCAGGTGTTTTTTTGCCAGCCCTGCAGACAATAATTGAAGGTTTTCTTAATCCTAGCAGGTGAACTGGTCCAGGTGTGTTAGTCCAGTGAGTCAGGTGCCTCTGGGTGACTGTACCGATCAGAGTGAACACACATCACAAACGCACAGAAATACCCATATGCACACTTTTTCCAGTCATCGTGCCTACAATTCCCTTTTTTCAGACAAAGAAAAAATGAGACTGGAAGCGTTGTGAACCGGAGGGAAGTGTGATAATGGTTGAATTCAACTCAACAGAGAATGACCTTTCAGATGGTTCCGGTAATATTCAAAGGTTTGACGATGAAACATGCCCTGTCTGCA
Source organism: Siphamia tubifer (assembly GCA_020466265.1). Taxonomy (NCBI): domain Eukaryota; kingdom Metazoa; phylum Chordata; class Actinopteri; order Kurtiformes; family Apogonidae; genus Siphamia; species Siphamia tubifer. The sequence goes on from CM035803.1 coordinate 9,455,022, forward strand.
TGTTTTCATTCAGGATGTCTCAAAGTAAAAAAACAAAAACACAGTCCTTGTACTCTTTGGTCGTTTCGGTGGAGCCTTGACAAACAACACTATTGTACCTCCTCAACTTCTGGTGGTAAATTTGCCTTCATCTGCATCTGATTCGATTTCATAGTCACATACTCCTTATTGTGCAGTGACTTGTTTTTCCAGGTCAGGTCACCCCCACCCAGCCTGCTGCATAACCCCACACCCCAACACATACCCCCACCCCAATATGCATGAAGAGCCATCTGTGGACACAGGAAGGAAGGTGGAAAGGAAGGAAAAGAAATGGAATTCTGCCATTTGTCATGGGACTGGATCATGATAAAATACAAAACATTGTCCCTGTACTTTGGACATTATGCAAGAGTCTGCACATGCAAGAGTGAGCATTCAAAGACATCTTTCTAAACACAGCTATTGTATGTTCAGATAAAAAGTATTACCATTTCAGACTCATCATATCTCCTAAACATCTACAGTGAAACTAGAGCTGCACAATATATTGCTTGAGCATTGACATCGCAATGTATATGTGCGCAATAGTCACAACGCAGGTCCTGCAATTTTATTTTTTTCAAATTTTTTATGAATTTTTTTTACATATTTTTCTTTTTTTAATGTATTTATTTTTATTCATTTATTTGTATTTATTTATTATTTATCTTTTTTATTTATTTATTCATTTATTTATTTTATTCATTTCCTTTTGTTAATGTGTTATGTATCTATTCATTTTTAATTATTAATTTTATTTCAGTATTTCGGCTACAAGAAGGATGATACTCAAACGTATGTTCTGTGTCGACCACTAATCAGTTTGACTGTTTGCGTTGTCATCACATAGCTGTTATATACTCCTGAGTATTTTTTCTAAATTGCAATATATATCTCAGGGTTAAAAATACATATCACAGTTCTTTCCAGTATTGTGCAGCCCTAAGTGAAACACAGTGATTTGGAATAAATCACATATATATCCATACACCTTTGCATGACAAGTAAGTGCATTCTTTCCCATCACCACTCCTCCAATATCTGCCTCACCAAAAGAAAAGAAAACTGTGTATATTTACTTGCTTTGTGAGCTTTTGTAATCACACAACACAAGCGATTAAGGGGTGATGCTATGCAGACATGATGGACAGACAAAATGCTGACAAAAATGATGATGATGACAACTTTGGACATTTAAATCATGCTTACTCAACTATTACATACAGGACAGCAGTGGATGCTCAACCCTGTGCTGTTTCAAGCTATTTTAGTCCATTTAGTTTTTATTTAGCTAATGCAAATGATGGCTAACATAGTGACATCACATCACACATTAACTACTTACCAAACAAACACCATTTAATTTTAACTACTTGATAAGCCACCACAATACCACAAGTTGTGATGGCCTTGTGCCTTAAGATGGCCTAGGGAGCAAATGACCCAACACACCATGTAATGCAACAATTAATTAATGCTAATGTAATTTATGTTCACAGTCAAACTTATTTGGTGTACATTTCAATCATAGGAAATCTTAGCTGAGACAGCAGGTCTTAATGCACAATTTTTTGTGTGTGTGCGTTTGTTCATTTTACACATTAAATGCAACTTCTGTCAGTTTTGAGTATTAACTGTATATAACCCTGAAGTACCCCGTGTGCACAAAAGAGGTTCTGATGTAAGTGACCACGCAGACTTGCACTGTATTTATGAAAGTAAATATATTTTTCCACCACTTCTCCTTCAGGTTGCAGAATCGCATTACAAAATATCAGATATACAGACAGGGCTCTACAGTGCAACCAATTTGGTTGTATTGTGCCAGTGGTACCTGGCACAATAAACCCTGCCCTCCTTGCACAAATCTGACCTGATTTGCCCTTTCTCTTATCGTTGCAAAAACACTTTTTTTGTTGACTGTGACCTTTAACGTACATTTACCAAACTTAATGTGATCTATTCTGGACCACTTTACACCTTCCCTAAAAATGTCATAGAAACTGGTCCAGTAGTTTTTTTTGGATAAACCTGCTTACAAACAAACAAACTAGAAATCCATGCAGAGTGTGGTAATTTTGTGAATTATACACAATCTGTGATCTTGTCAAATCACGAATACATCATGATCACGCATTACCATGTTAAATCACCAATACATGTTGACAACTGCAAATCTCTACTGTGATGACACAAAAATTCAATATGGCGTCAGACTGGAAGTCGTGCATTTGGCTGAAACTCGGTCCATTTCATCTTTGTATTCTTCTCCTTCTACATATCAAATTTCAGAACGATCCATCAAGAATTGTCGATGCTAGAGTGAGAACAGAGGAAATGTGCATGCACACACACAGACAGACAGCAACAAAACTTCAGCGAATGTCTGATTCACATTACAAACAAATGCCAGCTTTCCACTCAGACTCCAAATTGTTCAATGACTCAAAGTCCGTAATGGGAGTGAACTTATTCATCTATGTGCATACTATGACATCACAAGGGGGCAGCCATGGAAAACGTCCATTTTTATTTTCAAGATTTCACAAGGCTGCAGTTTGAAAGTGGTTTGAGATAAGGGAAAACTGTCAACAATCAATGTCAACAATTGACTGTATAAAATGAAATTCGGGATAGAAATAAATTCACTGATTCAATTCCATCCCCGGTTTGTTTTCAAACAAACTGGGTTGGGAATGTAGTAAAGGTTGAAACCTTTACTACATTCACCCATATTTTCGGTGTAATGAGCGCCTCTGCCACCTCCACCACGTCCCCTGCTTGGCGTTGGCAGAATGTTTCCACCCTGGCCACGCTGAGGTGAAGCATCCGCTACATCATGTGTTGATTGTGGACTATGGTATGCGAACTCGCCATCACTACTAACGTCAGTTTCTGCTTCACTGGAAAACTGCATGCCTTCCTCCTTGGAGTCAGCCAGTACCGAGTCAGCCAGTACCGGACAAGTGCGTTGCCAATGGTAAACCAAACTCTCGGCAACGTGTGTAAATGAGAAAACACTCGCTCTGCTCTGGCTACACTTAGTACTACTACACCTGCTATCCCGCTGTGTCTCTGTGCCGGAGGATGTTTTACAAACTCTTTTTATTCTAAAACTTTGAATAGAACCATGCCCACAAATGCTGCTCAGATTACAAGCACACATGTCCGCCATCTCCTGGTGAAAAGTAGTAACACAATTCTGCACCAGATTTATAGATACAGGCTGTATCATACAGCCTGTTTTATTCAGCAATGTGGCTCGTTCAATTGCAAACCAATTGCAATTTTGTAACTTTGGTGCTTAGAGGGTTAATCATAGCGTTTAGCCAAGGATCAAAACTCTCTTCCTCTCCAAAAACTGTATATTTCCATTGTACCAGCTGGGAAGTTTGTCTTTGGAGTGCAAATTTGCCCAGATCAGCTGACGTCGCTTAGCAACTAGGTTTTGCAGTGTTGCTACTGTCACACCAAGCACATCATGCAAAACAATTATCACGCTCGCATTAGATTTATTACACACACATCCTGCCTTGGTGGAGGTCTGCGCTCAGAGAGCTTTTCTAGATATTAAAGGCAAATAAGGTGTATTTCATCGTGCATTTTTATTTATTTATTTATTTCTTTCTTACAAAAACATGGTGGCCCACTGGTGGGCTTCACCATCTACCATCAGGCTTAGTAAGATTTCCCTGCTGCTGTTTTGGCAAATTCACAACAAATTGATTTTATAGATTGCCAGTGACCCAGAATCTCATTACAGGTTGGGACCACTAGATCAAAGATAACATTTCTTTGCAATTTTTAAATTTATTTAAAATTTATTTATAGTGAAAGAAACATGTGTGTGCTTGGCACCACTCATTACATTTGTTTTCAACACACCTCATTCTGCACACTAACAATACAGTATTTGTGGTGATTCTGCTTCATTGCTACTTCACTCTCCTGTTACACTTGTGTTCAAACTTTCCCATCCTCCTTCACTCAATGCTTCAACATGATCCCAAACTGTTCCTATCGGAGGCATTGTTTGATAAGCATTGTGCTGAGAGTCCAAGAGCATTTTTGATAAAGCAACCATCAATTGTCACAACCACACAAGGCCATTATGTCCACTAACCAGGCAGGAAGTGATCTGGTTATCTCAAGAAATGCTGTGTTTGCACATTTCACTGAAGAATCGAGACATGAGAACAGTAAGAACCAAAATGTGCATTGTTTTGTTTTGTTTTGTTTTCTTTTTCCTGCTATGGAGGTTAGGGTGTTGGTGAGGAGCCCAAAAAATGCACAAATGCAGACCTGCAGTATACTGTACAAAAGGCCTTTTGGAGAATGCTGGACAGTTCAACCTTTTTGTGCTGTATCAACAGAAACAACTGTTGCCAGGTACGACCAACTACACCCCTCACATGTATTTCACACATTAGAAGGAAATGGGAAGATGTTTTTCAATTCAGTTAATCCAATTTTATCTGTAAGGCCTAGGGCTGGGCAATATGGCCTAAAAATATAATCTCAGATTTTTTCACAAAAATATTCAATTCATGATTTTTTTTTAGGATTTTCTCCTCCAACTTTTAAAAGAAAACAATAGGTACAGATAACAGAGAAAGCTCAAAACACTTTTTGTGTTCATTCTATCAAAACCTGAACAAAAGTAATGTCTATTTCCCTCAAAGTGCAGCTTTTATTATAGTTTTAACAAATACCTGAGGTCTATAGTTTTCAGCCGATGGATAAACCATGTTTTCCACTGTTTAAAAGAAAAGATTGAACAGTGATATGTCACTCAAACTAAACTGTAATTTGTCCCTCCCCCCTCTGCGTGTGCACCTCCTGCATAAATCATTGTTTGTAGCGCCTGAGCCCATTGCCTCTGTACAGGCAATGAAGCTAAAGGTAGGCTAGTTATATTAGCTCTAGTACAGGAAAAGAAGCTGAAGCTAGGCTAGTTATATTAGCACTAGTACAGGAAATGAAGCTAAAGCGAGGCTAGTTATATTAGCACTAGTACAGGAAATGAAGCTAAAGCGAGGCTAGTTATATTAGCACTAGCACAGGAAATTAAGCTAAAGTATATTAGCAATATTAGGATGTAAAGCTCACTGGAAAACTGTTTATTCACTAGCTGTGATTCCATTACCTTTGGAAATTCACAAAATCTAAATATCGCTATAACACCTGAATTTAAAAAAAACACTCAAATATCAATAAGAAGTTTTCATGCCTTTTATGAGATGCTTTTTCATACATTTCAATATTCTAACATCGCAAAAGCTCAATGGAAACACTTTTTCTGCAATTATATGTCACAGTATGTGACGTACATGGTCATGAACATTTCTCTCGAAGTGAAAATGGCAGCTGAAGTTGCTGTAACCATAACAACCATTGGCTACTGGGACGCGAGAATGATGGCCACCGCCTTGGAGTGGTGATCAGAGCTATTTCCGACACTAGGCACAGTGAAGGTTTTAGTTTATTATCAGTGTAAATGCACTACATACATTATAATTGGTTGTTGTTGTTGTTAAGTGCTGAGCATATTTATACATAATATTTCGGTCTGACAATATAGGGACCACATATACGGACCCTTATGATGTGAGCCAGCTGGTTTGTTTGACATGGTAGTGCCTTTAAAATGTTCGCCAGGGACTTTTACTGAAAACAGAATTAGCCGATTCATGCATTCTAATGCTATCAGGGTGATGGCCAATCTGAACTTCCGAAGGTGAAGGCAGTGAAATCTCATGGGATGATATATCACGAGAGTTGCAATGCTCCTGCCTAGGACAACCACCAATGGAAACAAGTTCAAAAGGCAAATATACTTTGTCGAAATGTTTGGAATATCGCTCTTGTTTTGCAAAAAACTAATGGAAATGCAGCTACTAACATAAATTACAAGGAAATGTAACATTAGTAGCTACAATAGGTATGACCTGTGGCACAGTTGGAAGAGCAGGTCGTCCAATGACTAAATGAATTGGCGGTTTGAATCCTGCCCACATGTCAAGGTGTCCTTGACACTGAACCCTAAGTTGCTCCCTGTAGAGACAGACAGCACCTGTGTATTGGCAGCAGCCGTCTGCTGATGTATGAGTGTGTGTGAATGGGTGAATGTGAGGAATTGTAAAGCACGTTGGACACCAACTGGTGCATAAAATGTGTTATATAAGCTCAGTCCATTTACCACATTTACTGTATGTGTGGACTGGAGCTGGGGTACTACTGGAGTGAGTTTTTTTATTTTTAAAATTGGCTGCAATAAAAAAACTTTAATTAATCGATCAAATTGATATATCACCCAGGCCTGGTATGTGCCATATCACAAAAAGGTTGTCTCACAGGGCTTCATAGAATTAATTGGAAACAGAAGCAAACAATGGTCAGCTGTCCTTAGACCCTCCAGCTCAGGAAACAAAGACCTAAAAACCTGAGGGAGAACCACAGCGGAGGAAAGATCCACTCCCATGGGTGGACAGACTTTTTAAAAATCATTTTTAAAAATTCAACTTTGAAGTACATTTCCTATAATGTAATGACATTTATTTTATGTCACTACTAATCTATAGACCCAATTTAGTATGAATTCAACCTAAAGTTTTGGTGCCCTATGTTGTATCATTGCAAAACACATATTTGGTAACCATGACCTTTGACCTACATTCACCAAAATGTAATGGGATCTATTCTGGACCACCTCATACCTTTCCTGAAAATTTCATGGAAATTGGTCCAGTAGTTTTTGCGTAAACCTGCTGACAGACAAATAAACAGAGAGACAGACCAACAACCAAACAGACTGACACCAAAACAATACTCCTCTCCCCTTTGTATTATGGGATGATTTGTCCTTTGATACATTTTAGAACGTTGTATTGGCTGCCTTGTTTATTTAACATTTTAGAATGATTAACCCTTTAACTCCTGAGACTGAGACACATTAAAAAATAAAATAAGAGAAAATAAGCAACACAATGAACAAAAAACCGTCAAAGTGATCAGTAAAATGAACAAAAATTAATAATAAACCAACAAAATAATATGTAACATGAACAAAGTAAGACACTAACAGAACACAATTAAAGAAAAATAATAAAATAAAAAAAACTGAAAAATAAACAAAATAAGCAACATCAACAGAAACTAATATATATTCACAAAATAAGAAATAACGTGGAAAAAAGGGCAAAAAACTAAAACCCACAAAACCCAAAATGAAGTAAAAAAAAAAAAAAAAAGGAATAAATAACTAGTGTTGTAATTTGGTTCCAGTAGTTTTAGTTTGGGCTTTTTCTTTTTCTTAATCACTTGCTTTTCGACACCTGTACATCAGTTCCATGAACAAAATTCTCAGTAAAATAACAGTTAAAAAAAACTTGAATTTGTCTGAATTTTTAAACTAAACCATCCACTCAGAACGTGTCAGCGCTGACACATCAGGAGTTAAAGGGTTAATCCTTTCAATGTTAAGTGCCGTCGTGCAGTTTTAATTCATTTCTAGTAGACTTTCATTAGCCCCTCAGGTCTGTGTGCGTGCCTTATTGTGTGCTGCAAGAAGCACTCGCATATGTGTGACTGTTTTGTTTTCCTCGTTCGCATGCTGAAATATTTGCTCGCAAATGCGAGTGAAATGGGCGCACTGTAGAGCCCTGCTCACATGTACTGTAACTTATTTTGTTTCATCATATGTATACATATGGTGATGTTCAAATATCAGTTCCCTGTATATAAATATATTTAAACAAAATTGAGGCTCTTAGAGACATTTGAAATTCTGCCCATTATACATAAATGGGAGGAAAATGTAACCACATCTATTCTGGGTCATTGCCATACATTGGCAATGACCCAGAATTGTACCCACAATTTGGTATGAGTTTGACAAATGGTCTTGCTGCTAAAGTGTGAAATAAAGAAACAAACAAACCCAATCAAGAACAAAACCACTTGCCTCTCCTATAAATGAAAAAAATAACAAAAATGAAAAGCATGTTAAATATGTGTTGTTGGCAGTAGAAAAGAACAAACAGGAATTGCATCATTAAGACAACTAGGTGAAAGAGTTTCAACAGAGTTTCAACTACTTTATTACTGTTAATTTGTAAAAAAAAGATTCTACCAAGAAGGTTTGAAATGAATAATGTATCCAAGCACCATTAGAGCACAGCTTGAACAGCCAGCTGTTACTTGCAGACTTATTCACTTGCCACAGAAACTTGTTTAGAATTACTTGTATTATTTAATTGTGATTTTTTTTTTCATAAACGTACCAAAGCTTTAAATGAAAACTCAGCAATAAAAGGAGAAAATAATCAGATCAGAGAATGAACAGTAAATTTGTCAGTGTAAAAATGCAGTGTTAAAGTATTTCAATTCTTCCAGAGTTATTCTAAGAACGGACAGAGTCAAATTTAACAAAATCATTTCAAGTCTTGGTGAAAATAATTGGAGTTAATTGGATAATTGGAGGTTTTACATAAGCCTCTGTTTATGACACTGACACTAGTGTCATAAACAGAGGTTTATGACACTGACAGTAGTGTCATAAACAGTTACTAAACAGTTATTCACATAACTCAGAATTAATTCAACACAGATAACATAGGTTTCAGTGTTAAAATATAAAGACTCTGAAAAGCCCCACCCACCAACCTCTGAGCTCTGAGTGAGAAGTTGTGCAAGAATAAAGTTATGTCATCTTTTGAAATAGTTAAAAAAAAACAACACTCTTTGGAGTACTTTATTTATGAACATGAAGTGCTAAATTGGATTAACACTGAAAAAGTAATTTCTTACAACAACTGTGAATGCATAACACTATGGTGTTACTCCTCACAGAGTGTAAAACTTGTTTGACACTTATTAGTGTAAAATATTAACTCTTAATAGTGTAAAATTGACTCTGGAAATGTAACTAGGTTCAGTGTAAATTTTACACTGTAGATATTAACCATATGTTCACTTTGGTAGTATTAACTCTTTAAGTGTTACATTAACACTAGTGATTTTACCTTTGCTCTTCAGATTCATTTCTTCTGCTGTATATTCTGTTGTGTAAGAGCTCTGAGGATTATCTATGGAATGAACCCCAAAGGGAAAATAACAATAACAAAGCACTGAGTCGCACCATAAACAAACCATATTGGACATTAGCACACACCTGAGAGGATGCATTATGCACACCCATGTTTGATCACCATGACCAGTTTGACTTACATTCACTGTTGAGCTCAAACAGAAATGTACGAAATCCCACGAACAACTCATTTTATGAGGAGGGTTATACATTTTAAAGGTAGCATATTTAATAAAAGTGTGTGTGAAACTTACACAGGTCAAATATTTGGACCTGTCAATGCAGGAAAGGAACAGGTGTTAGTCATGCTTATGAAATGTGGCTCAGTTACTTTTCTCACACTCAACAGGTACATACAATACTCACCTGAGTCTGAACCTAAACCTTCACACTCAGACTGTCGTCAGTTTCTGTCCGTCAATCAGTAGTAACTTAAACCATTGGACATCTGAGCAAAACTCTACCAAAATGTAGTAAATACAAAAAAAAAAAAAAAAACTGTGTAGAGTGAGTTTTTAACACAAAATCACAAAAATTGCTTATTTATTATTATAAAGATGACATGAGAAGTTATCCCAGAAAAATGGTGATGAACAGAAATATCCTGTAGGTCTACAGATACATTATTATTAGAATTATTATTCTGTATTAGCCCTTATCCTGTGCTACATTAAAAAATTATATGGTTTCCTGGTGTGTCCACACGTACCAAGTCACATTTCAGTAAAAACTCTTCTTCTCCTAATATTTCCTTTTACTGGGCAGAAATAATAGCAACCATTAAATCAATATTTAACTTAAAGTCTTAAAACTCTTACTCTTTTTGAAATCTTCCAAATGAGCCGAACAAAGCACATAGATACCTGTTATAACTGCTATTAGCAAGTAGCAAAAAGGCAATAAATAGGAGATGGCCAAGTAATGAATGTCCAACAACTTTTGGATACTGGATAAGTATAGTAGAAGAATTCCACAGCATGGAATGATGAACATTTTCCTTGAGACACAACACTGAAAGAGGTATTACTGTAAATACTGGGAAAAATGGAGACGCTATTTAACGCCTTCTCTTCTTGCAACGTCTGTCAGCATCTGTTTTTTTATTCACTTGGCTCTAATGGTGGAAAAAGTCTTTCCATTGCAGTTTTGCATGATATACTATACCATTTGTGCTAACCAAAAAAAACACTTCTTTCCAGCACAAAGTTTTCATAAATTTTTTTTTGCACAATTACAGGATCAAGGGAAAGGCTTCCACAAAACTCTGAGTTCGTACCCATTTTTCAAGATCAAATTCAAGTACTTTTCAAGCACTTTCAAAGGTCATTTACTCATTTTTCTGGCACAGCATCTTATTGTTGGGATCAAATCCATGTCTACAGGAAAACATTTCCTTTATATTTACATGGATATGTTAATTCCAAATAAAGGTTTCCATGGAAACAGGTGTATTCTGCTCTAGTTAATTGGACTAGCTGGAGGTGGAGTTACAGAGGGTTCTGGTTGGACACAACGGCCACTTAACATCTGGATGTCTACTGGAAGAAAACGATTGCGTCCACTTCCTGTTTTGCATTTGTTTCAAGTAGCAACATGTTAAACCAGATACTACATGTAATTTTTGCTTTTATTTTTGTGATAATTACAAAGCAACAGCTCAACTGAATCAACAAAGTAATTCCGGCAGCACAGAATATGTGAGTCATCAATCAACAAAAAATATGTGCGTAATTGCGACTACACCAGGAGCATGTGAAAAACGACAGGAATAATGTTAATGCGGAATTAACGGTTTACATGGCAGAGGAATTATTAAATTTAAATTAAAATTGGAATAAGACAGTGACCTCATTTGGAATTTTAATTTGGAAGTTTAAATCGGAATTATAATGTTCAAATGGAATTAGGTATTTTCATGGTCATCTTAATGTAGAAGTAACCTTTATTTGGAATTAAACAGGAATAAAAAACTCCCATCTAAACAGGGCAAATGATGTCCATTGAATTATGCCAACAGCATCTAAAATTATGTTACATAAAAGCAGAAAGTTTAGTAATTAAAAGGAGAAGACAAAGTTTTATTTAAAAAAAAATGAAGAAGGGTAGCCACTTGGTGTTCTTGACTCACACTGAGACAAAGATAAAGATAAAAAAAAATCCACCTGGACTCCTGACTCCACCTGAGAACATTTGCTAATTGTCTTTTGTCTCTCTGTGAGTTATTTTGGTTTGACATGTAACCTAACAGAGTTAATGTGAAAAATAAATACACAAATCTCTTAGAATTTCAAGCACTTTCAAGCACTTAAACTAAAATTCAAGCACTTTTCAGACCTTGAAAATACAAATTTGAAATTCAAGCATTTTCAAGGATTTCAAGCACACTGAAAACTGTGAAAAGTCAGGTATTAGTAAAACTGTAGCGTTACGAAAATGCAAGGTAGGGTGTCATTTAGACAAGAAAAGATGATAATTAGAGATGGAGATAGGCAGAGAAAATGAGGGTTTGGTTTCGTGGTTTAGCCAACTTCCAGAGACTGTGGAGAGACTATGAATATGACAAAAACATAAACCAGGGACTTAAAGAATACAAGCACAAGTTCTCAGCAGTAAGGTGATCATGAGTGAAGTGAAAATGTATAGAATGGTATTCATGCCTCTGGAAGTTCCAGTTTGTAATTTAACATTTTTTTCATCCATGACAATAATAATGAAAATAAAAATAAAAATAAATTACCATTACATTTTCAGGAACAGTGTGAGGTGGTCTGGACTAGATTTCATTACATTTTGGTGAATGTAGGTCAAGGTCACCAAAAATGTGATTTCGTAATGATAAGAGATCATGTTAAACATTTTGAAGTGGCAGGGTTTGCTGTGCCTGGCACCACTGGTACTGAATTAACCCATAAAAGACCCACGGCTACCTTTGTGTCAGTTCCTTAAATAATTTTTCTCCCTATTTAACCTTTTTTAGGAGAGTTATCACCATATTATCCTCTATATTTTGCATTTCTTTCTGTGAAAATCATGCATTTTCCTTGATTAATTAACAGATTGGGTATACGTAGAAGTGATTTTTTTTTCAGCAAATAAATCAAAAATAGAAACACATTAAACACTAGCAATGGGTGGTATGTAAGGTATCATACCTTATGACAGGAAGACAACAGTCTTCCTAGATGCTGTGTTAGCAGAAGCATTTAGGTTAAATAAACTACAAATATAAAATATATTGTTTATGTAGTGTACTATTGGTTATAATGGTATGTGATGTCAACATATTTAGATTCAGGACTCTCCATTTTAATTTACAGGGTGTCTGAAAAGTGAGCTAACAAGCTAACAGTCATATGGTGACAACAAAACAATTGTGCTAAACGTTAATACTGCCTTAAATTTAACACACTGCACCAGCCTTAATGTTATTATATTATTATATGTTATATTATATCCAGTTGAGTTACCATTAGTCATGGTATCTGGCTGGTGTTTGCAATGAAAATGACTGTTCAGTTATAAAAATTTTGCTAACGTTAGCATGTTAAGTGCTGTTACAGTGATTGCTACCATTGAGATGCATTGCTAGCTACTCTCAATGATACATAATCACATGAAAGATGGTTTTTCTTCAAATTGAAACAGTAACAACTTAAACCTTAACGCTTGTTATAATTACATATGTAAGTACAAATTTCCAAGTCACCCTCAACAACTGCAAAATTCATGTGCCTCATTCATTTTGGCACCCCTCCCTCTTCCTGTATTCTCTGGTTCATGACTGATCACACTCCTGAATATGGAGAATGTCTGCACTAATATGAAAGACTGCACTTGGAGCTATATGACCACTAAGAAACTGTTCTGGTGTCATTCATAGTTTATATATAGTAGCCTACAAAAATACTATACCGTAATATATACTCAATACCGCCAGTGGCTTAAATTATACTGGGATATACATTTTTGGCCATACCGCCCATTCCTACTAAACACAAGCATCTCCATCCACTGTCACTGATCCAACTCCATATGTTTTACTGGTGAATCAATGTTGTAGAAGATGACAGTTTCCATGGTAACTACGGAGCCTCTGGCGACCATGAAAAGATAAAAAAAAACTCTATTTACACCAATTATTGGCATTGATTGATCGAATTAGTGAAGCAACAGAAGTTTGTAATAAATATGTATATCAGTAAATGCTTTTGGTAAACGGTGGATGTTTAAGGGTTAAAGCCTTTTAAAACATAGGACCAGCATGTCTGAGAGCACAAACACATCATTACTGTGGACTAGAAGCTGCTGCTATATATCACCTGTTCAGAAGGACACACACACACACACACACAGTGAGCAGTAGCCTCCAGCCTGTGGCCTGCACCAACCTGTGGAAATGGAACCTGTGGAAACTTCATAACAGAGGGATCTGAACACAAGCACAATGCACAATAATTACTTACTTACTCTCTTCTCAGCCAGTTAAGGTATGAAAGGTTCAGCCTAACTTTGTTATTTATCAGCTTTAGGGAAAACCCTCTGACTCCTCACTTCATCTTAAGGTAGAATGCCCAATATGCAGGACAGTGGAAATGGACCTTTCTACTGCTACGGCTAAAATGTCACAACACATACCTATAGACTATATATATATATATATATATACACACACACACATGCATACACACACAGGAACCCCCTCCCCCAAAGCTACAAGCATCACTTTTTAATTTATTTGAAATAAATTAAGTACCAACCATGGGTCTGTCGCATTACATTTTGGTAAATGTAGGTCAAAGGTCAAGGTCTCAGTCACCAAAAATGTATTTTCAGAATGATAAGAGATAGGGCAAAACAGGTCAAATGTGTGCAAGGGGGGCAGGGGTATGTTGTACCACTGTTCAGTGATTTTAGATAGCCAGCAGTTTTTAAATGTTTCCAATAACATCAGAAACTAGTGGTGCCCAGCACAACAAACCCCACCCCCTTGCACACATTTGACCCAGTTTGCTCTTTTGCTTATCATTGCAAAAACACTTTTTTTTGACTGTGACCTTTGACCTATATTCACCAAAATTGAATGGGATCTATTCTGGACCACCTTGCACCTTTCCTGAAAATTTCATAAAAATTAGCTGCTTAAAATCAAATAAACAAAGAAAAACAGTAAATCAGACCAACAAATACACAAACTGTCCCCAAAACAGTACTCCTCCCCCCTTTAGGGGGCGGGGTAAAAAGAGGATCAATTCGTCACTAGTGTTTTTTTCTGATAAAGTCACTAAATATACCAACAAAATATCTAAGTATATTTACTTATGACTGTTCAATCCACAAAGCACACCAACTGAACCACTTAGCGTATCATAGGAAGTCATTTTCATCCATTTAACAGACCAAGTTTATTTAGATATATTATATAGATGTTTATATTTAGATCTCCATACTGACAGGGACAGAAAGGCAAACGCTGAAACAACAGATTGTATATGCCTACCCTTTTTATAAGAAAGGACGTTGCATGGAGATAACAACAAGATAACAAAATGGCACAGTTTTGGACAATAAAATATCATTCATTTTATATAAGCATAATCTCACATTCATACGGATAATTGGCTTACTTTATTCTAATATTTTATATGTATTGAATACATTAGTTTTAAACAGCCTCTAAAATGGTGACTGACTAATTCTGTATCCAGATCATTCTATAATTTTACTCCAGGTACAAATCCAAAATCCAAATAAAAAGTCTCACATGCAGTATTTCACTGTAACATGTTTGGTTTTGATTCCAGAAGACATTCACTGGATTTAAATGAGCATATAATTCCAATCCTTCCATGGGTCAGTGCTGGAGTGATTCAGAATGTCCAGATGGAATGCAAAACTGCATGTTACACCAATTATTTACATGTAATGATAGGATTAGTGGATCAACAGGTATTAAACAATTAGATCAGTAAATTATTTTGGTCGCCGTCTGCAATTTGGGTCTTTTTCAGACTTTAAAAAAAGAAACTGACATTGTTCTGACTGAGGAAGAACAGCCCTCACAGGACGACTATCACCAACAACACTGTGTTTAGTTTGGCCTGGAAGCATGTTTCTCCTCCATCACTATATGATATAAGTGTTCTTTGATAGTGTATGAGAACTCAGAGCACTCACTCTCTGCAACTCTGCGATTAAGGATCCCGAAAATTACAGACAATACCCAAACTTCCTCCTTCCATCCCATCACTTCCAACAGTCCAACAGCTCCTCTCTGACTGCAAAAACTGTGATGTAAAGCCCCGTATGTGAAGCCACAGAACAAATTAAACTCTCACAGCACTCAGATTCAATTTGCCGTTGTAGTTGTCTTGTTTGTTTTGATGGAAATCCACTGTGAAGTAAACAAAGACAGGAAGATTTAGATCTTCGGAGAAATAAATTACTTCAGTTGCACAAAACTGAATTTCAAATGGGCTGCCTTGAACGTCACAAGTCACTGATATGCAAATATTACAAGTTACAAAGCTGTGAAATTCCTGGGCAGTCAGTGATATTTCAGATAATGAGCCTTTTAACCCATAAAGAGCCAGTGCTACTATTGTAACAGCTCCCAAATTAATTTTTTCTCTACATTTCACTTTTCTTAAGCGATATATCACCACTTATTATCATATTATCCTCTATATTTAGTATTTTTTCTGTGAAAATCATACATTTTCCTATATTTAAATCACTGATGACATAGATGTTAATAAAAGCTCAGATTAAGGTTGAGGCTATTGTTCATTGTTCGGTGTTTATCCCTATAGGCTTTAACTGTACTGGTTGCATCCTAGGGTCAGGTAAAAACACATCAAAAATAAATATGAAAACAATGCAGTAGCAATAAATAACAAAGCAATAAGTACAACTTTAACATATGGTAAAGATTTTAGTGTTGTTTTTAATACATGTAGATTTGTGAATCCTTCAACCAAGTCATAGTCATCCCTAACAATTACTGGTAACTATATTTGAAACAGAGGAAACTGAAGAATAAATTACTTTTTCACGAAGTTATCAGTAATTACATAAAAACAAATGTGTCCATCCACCATCACTAATCCAACTCCATGTGTTTTACTGGTGAGTTAGTGTTGTAGAAGATGACGGTGTTTCCACCAGGGCATATGAACGGAGCTGAGCAATTCCCACTTCCCGCCAGGCTTAGATGATGAACCATAAATTTACCGACATTTACGAAAATAACCACTGTCATTTTGCCCAATACAGTAATTTAACTAAAAAAAAAAATAAAATAAAATAGTTTTTTCACTATTTTCACTGTGTGTTGGTACAGTACAATATGTTCATTCCCCTTTAAGAATGTGTGGAGTGTGTGTAGTGACGTGGCTACACACATTCAGTCTGAAACAGATGATGAGGAAATGACTGATGGTTCAAATGCAGAAGCGGCTGAAACAGACGTAGACCAAGTAACACGAGTCCCGTTGTACTTGTTCCAAAAACAAATTTCATAACTGTCATAAGGTTCTAATGGGGGGGGCGCACACACGGCGCTGCCCTGTTACCACATTAGAGGATTAAAAGACACAAACTAACCCACAGTTATGAACCCAAACGTGCGTTTGTACCTGGAGTGGAAGGCACGCATGACCCCACGCCCCCAACCGAACTGTGTGTGTGGTCAAGTCGCTCCATTTATCGCACATTTATTGTTATGGAGGTAAAACTGCCTCATTTATCGTGATCTTCATTTCAAGTCATATCGCCCAACCCTACTCCTCACTTATGCGGGTGTCCTCCACTTTGTCCTGTCACTCAACACTGCACCCATCAGCTCCAAGAAACACACACACACACACACACACACTGCACTTCCCTTTTCGGATAAAGATTTTCTATCAGTCAGTGCTTTTGGTCGCTAATGGCTGTTTGAGTCTTTATGGGTTAAAATGTGACAAATAATAATCATGAAAAGCATTCACATTTAAGCAAAAATAATTGCTAGAACAGGATTGACATTGTATGCATCTAAAATGGCTAGGAATATGTGAGGGGCAGAGAAAGGCTGGAGAGGGCAGGGTGATCCAGACACAGGAAAAGCACCGATGCACAAACACAAACAAACAAGGCCCGAGCAGCGCTAATTAAGTCCTCATTAGTCCTCATTATGTGCAGAAACGCAACAGAGCAGCAGACAGCTTGGTTGTTTCAAGCCATCCGGAGTCAAAGTGCCGGTGAACCCCAGCTCTGTACAGAGGCAAGTGCTTACCCAGAAGGCTTCAGTGTTTCCACCTCAGCTGGCAAATACAGTACACAGTGAGGAGTGTTAGAGATCCATTTTTTGTTGAGCGTGAAGGCAGAGGAGGCACCGTCGGCCAATAGCAACAAGGCTGGTATGGGTGTTATCAGAGGGTAGCGTGAAGTTTCAGGGAAGCTGGGACAGGTGATTTTAACCCTTAAAAACCAAAACCCCAGCAGTAACACACAGCATCTACTGATTTAGAATGTTTAACAACTCACTAATCCTATTGTCACATGTAAAGAACTGAGGTAAGGTGCAGTTACTACTGATTTTTGACATAATAACAAGTCTTGAATTATAGCCCTGTTTACATGGGAGTTTTTAATTCCCGTTTAGATCTGAATAAAGGTTAATTCCATTTTAAGATGACCATGTAAACACCTAATTCGGGGTGAAAATGATACTTCCAAATTAAACTTAAATCACTGTTTTATTCCAATCTTAATTCCAAATTTGATAATTCCTCTGCCAACCGTTAATTACAACTTATTAACATTACTCCTGTCATTCTGCACATGCACCTGGTCTCATTGTGATGATGCACACATGTATTTCGTGATGATGATGTACATATTATGCTGGCGGCATTAGTTTGTTGAGTCTTATGGTTGATTCAGTCAATTATTTATTTATCGCAAAAAGAAATGATAAAATCACATGTAGTATCTGGTCTAAGATGTTGATAGTTGAAACAAATGCAAAACAGGAAGTGAGCATGATCGTGTCCTCCCAGTAGACATCCAGACGGATGCCGTTCTGTCCAATCAGAACCCTCTGTACCTCCAGCTCTTAAAGCCCAATTAACTAGAGTGGAATACACCAGTTTCCATGGAAACCTTAACAAGTCCATGTAAACATGAAAGAAATACCTTTAATTCCAAATTATTTTATTCCAAATAAATAATTTAAAATTAAAAACATCATGTAAACGTAGCCACTGTTTAGGCTGACTAATGAGCACATTCATGTGGAATTTTCTTTATCCTCACAAGGGTCACAGGGGTCACTGGGGGCCTAATGGGTGAAGGCGGGGTACACCCTGTATGAGTCTCCAGTTCATCTCAGGGCTGAACATATATAGACAAACAATCACTCTCACATTCACACTTATGGGTGATTTAGATTAACCAATCAACCTATCAGTGCATGTGTTTGGATGGTGGGAGAAAACCCACGCAGACACGAGGAGAACATGCAAACTCCACACAGAAAGGTCTGCTGTGGGATTTGAACAAGGGCCTTTGTTGCTCTGAGGTACGAGTGCTAACCACTGCCTCACTAATAGCTGCTTTAAGAAGCAGAAACGCAATTCTTTAACTCTTGAAGATGGACAGTCGTGCAGTTGAATTTAAAAGAAACATCAAAGTGTTGGCCTTTGTTTTGTTGGGGTTAAAATGCTGATGCTTGTGTCTTGTCAATGGACTTTTTAAAAATCTATTTTTTTAATCTCTTAACTGTACCTACAACTGCAGGATAATGGGGAGTCTGATGTAAAGCACTTTGTGCTACATGCACCATGAATGAAAAGTGCTGTATAAATAAAAATTGATTGATTTATTGATTTGTTGATTGATAAATAAAGAGATAAATTAACCATCCAAAGTAGCAGTGGGTTAGCAAAATAAACCATACAAAGTCAAAGAGTAAAAAAAATAACAGATTGAAAGAGCAATAAGAAATGTGAAAGACAGCTGAGAATTAAGAACCATCCAAACTGTACACGGTGAGGAAAAGAGTCAGCACAAGCTCAGATGGAACAAGGGCTGCACTTAGCTCTTTTCTTCCCGCCTCCCCTCGGGCACGCCAAGTCTCACTGAGCCGCTCTGTAACCACATACACCTGACCCAACACATCATAACCAATGAGCTATGGACACGCACACACACGCCGTTCACACACACCCCGAGGTCATTACTGACTACACCCTGCTCTGCAAAAGACAACTCCACTGTCAGAAACCCAGAAGAGATCAGCAAAACTGAAGGAAACACAACAACAACAGAGGAGCACAAAAGAAAATATACAACCAAATAACAGCTGATCACATGTTCAACTACAGACATAGAAACAGAGCACACTTTAACTGCACCCACAGAAAGATTAGACAGACTTTAAAAGAAGGAAAAAGGACAAATAAATGAAAAGGAGTAAAACAAATTAATGCATATTTCCTACACAATTTGTGAAACTTACAAAACAGGTAAAGACAATTGACAAAAATAAATAAATGAGTTGCACAATGGTAGGTAGATAGATAGATAGACAGATATAACCACTATATATAATAAATCAAAAGTAAACACAAATAGAAATGGTTGAAAATGTGAATAGTTTCAGAGTAAGGTGCAGTACGAGTGTTGAACAATAAAATTCCTGCTTTATTATACTGTTAAATATAATTATCCTCATATCATAATGACCTAATCCATACACAAATGGATCCAAGACTGTGAACATGTTAAATCCAGGTGTTTTTTTCCTAAAGGGAGTGTGGAATGCAAATCAATAATGTCTGATGTCAGAATATAGTTTTATATTGGGATAAATATCATTGCATTGGTTAGTTTGGTTTCCATCATCGTCTTTACTTCTGCAATTGATATCAACGTTGATTGTTTGAGCATCAACATTGCAACGTATATGTGTGCAATAGTCACATCGCAGGTCCTGCAATTATTTGTAGTTATTTTTTTTTATTATTTTTAAAATGTATTTGCATATTTTTTTTCAATTTATATATTTAATTTTATTTATTTTATTTCATTTTAGTATTTATTCATTTTTATTGGATAGATAGATTTTCCAGGTACAGGAATTAATTTTAGATATAAATTAACCAGATGCTGCAAAGTTGCATTTATTTGTGCAAAAATCAAGTGCATTTCCATAACTTGTTTTAATTCTTTTTTAATGTCTTATGTTTCTAATTAGTTCCATCGTCACATTTGCACATATGAGGTCCTTCATTTCTCCAGTTGCACAGAATTCTATCAGCAGCAGCGGTTGTAGTCCAGACTGAAAATATGTCCAAACTCAGAGCCTGTTACCTAAAATGTTCAGTTGTTGGTTGAATGAAACACAGCACCAAAGCCAACAACCTGGAGGGGGTGGGTGGGTGGGTGGGTGGTGCATGTACATTTAAAGGGCCATCGCGTCAAACCTCCTTCCTGGTGCCATTACTCAGAAACAGTCTGAAGATGAACCTGTGGAGTTGAATTTACAAAAAAATTCAGCCCTAAGCTGAGCATTTACAGTAGGGTTCTCAAACATGTGGCCATGGGTTAAAGAGCAGAATAACCTGTTAAATTACTCCAGACTTAATAAATAATAATGGATTAGATTTATATAGCGCTTTTCAAGGCACCCAAAGCGCTTCACATTAGTGTTCCATTATTCATTCACTCTCACATGACTTTCTTCTCTGTTTTTTCTTTGCCTATAAATGATGGTAATTTCAAATATCTGTCATTGTTTTCCTGCAAAAAATATTAAATTATGAAAATATTTACATTTACAAACTATCCTGTAACAATAAAATATCAATAATCTAAATAAATGTGAACAACATGAAATATCTAAAGAAATAGTCCAAATTTGAACCATTTTCTGCTTCTGTTACTAAGAGTTTAGTGTCTTTGTAGAACTGGTCCATAATAAAACACATGGAAAAATTATAAGTTGAGGGAGAATTGTTGTAATATTGTAACATTGCCCTTATTTCTCTTATGAAATTTAACTTTTTTGCATTTGGATAAATTTTTTTTCTTAAGTTAAGGTTGTTAGCCCTAAAACAATGACAAAAATTGGGAGTTGTCATTATTTATAGGTTATTCTAGGTATTTTTACTGGTCCAGCCCAATGGAGATCAAATCAGACTGAATGTGGTCCCTGAAAAAATGAATTTGAGACCCTTGGAATTGAGTGAAAATGAAAAATTCCTTTTAAAAAAGCTAAATATCACTGCTTTAACTGAACTCCTCTTGAATATAATATAACACAACCACATCAGACTCCTAAAAGTTAAAACTATAAGTTACTATTCTTCCCTCTTTTGTGCTCTAGACTCTTGTTAATATGAATGCCTTGGAAAAATCCAGTCAATAAACTTCTATATATGCAGTGAGAAAAACAGAAAAGACAATTGTAAAGAAGGCGTGGAATTTGACAGTGTGATGAAATCCGGAGGTAGGAAGCACTCTCACTGCCTCTGAAGAAACACGCCACTCCCTTCTCAGCACAGAAACAAAACTGCGAACTGAATTCAATCAGGATCCCCTGAGCCCCACCCATAGTCACACAGAGCCCCACCCACAGTCACACAGAGCCCCACCCACAGTCACACAGAGCCACCCTGTCCACAGGAAGGTCTTGGCACCTGTTACATTTGCACAACAGATCCTCAGTACCTGGGAAACCAGATAACAACTGCAGTTAAAAGCTCTCAGTGGCTCCCACTGTGTCAACATTACAAACCCCCCATTTCACTGCCCCCCCCCCCCCCACACACACACACACACACACGTGTGCTTGGTCATGCAAGCAGAGATCACACTTAAATCATGTTTTTGGTTGAGTGCAGGTGTTGAAAAGAACCTGCCTTATCTTAAACATAGAAACTAGTTTAATTGAACGAGTTTCACCAAATTTGGTTATTCATAAGATAAATGTAAATTTACTTCTACATGTCAGCAAACCAAAAACATCATGAATGAAAAGGAGCAGAATCATGTATTTTCTGCCTCTTCTATAAAATACCACTAAGCACTTTAAAACCAAAAAGAAATAGGCTTAGAGAAGCGTAAAACATCTAAATAATAAACAATGTGCAAATATATACATGAACTTTATGTTAAATTTAATGTTAAATTAAAGAAGAGAACATCAACCAAACACTACAGATAGTTAAACACTTCCATTACTGTGTTGGATAAGAATCCTTTTCCTTTTACTGAAAGTTATTTAAACATTTTATTATATGTGTCAAAGCATCCAGACCCTCCCAGATGACCCTCTCAGAAAATTCCTCTTATGGACTTATGAACTAATACCAAGTGTTAGACTGATATTCCTAATAGTCTGTAATGGGCCTGACAATATTTTGGATTTTTTTTGTTATTATTTTGACAAAGTTGCATTTTGTTCATTGTTGAGCTTCCACTGCTCCTCTATCATTTGACCTACCTCTCTGGCTATAACATTTCTATGCTCAGATTAGCTCTATCTACCTTGGTTACTCCACAATATGGCTCTAAATATGGCCAAAAAGCCAAAAGCTGCAAAACTGATGATACTTTTTAAATGCCACAGATCATAAACTTTAAGAAATTGAAACTTTAAACTTTTTTGTGACTATTCTTGATACCTCTCTTTGACATTTCACTGTAATTATGTATCTTGACATGAATGAGATATAACACACATTTCATTTTAATCACAGATTGTGATTCTAGGGGAAAAGGGAGGGAGACCAAAAAGCTAATATGATGATATGATGTCAAATGATAAAGGAGCAGTGGATGCTTAAAGATGTCAACTTTGTCAAAATAATTAAAAATACATAAATAAAATGGAAGGGGTTACAGTCTACAAGTTGATGTTATTTCATAAATCCATAAGAGTTGAGAGATTATTTTACATTTTTTGAGAATTTTCCATCATTTGGGATTTTTTTTTTCTGGATGCTTTGACACAGAATGACCCATTATATATTCCTTCAAACTGATTTATGCTTTTATTTTCCTTTAATTCATCACTTAACATGATGATTCCTTTACCTGGAATCAGGGCTCAGGGAGTAAAGGGTTCATTTTAGGCTTTCATCTGCACGTGATGTGCTGTGGCGAGGGTTATCTTGGACATACTGTGTAAATAAAAGAACTTTAGATAGATAGATAGATAGCCTTTATTGTCATTTTACACAGGTACAATGAAATTTAAGCATCTCCTTCGGTTAAATAACTGACGGGTGGATCGGGAAACAATATTCCATAAAATTTTCCACTCATCACTTGATCACTGGCAG